>OU898279.1:40887541-41035041 GCA_918026665.1 Diabrotica balteata | reverse complement strand
AATACAATAAAACTTCCCCACCTTTTAGTCTGTTACCACCTTGTCAGATATTTATGTTCATGAACTTATAACTCAAAATTTTCACATTTACCAGGTACCAAATGTTGCTTTTGACATACAGGGCCTCTATATTTGAGTTAAAAGTTAAATAACTATACATATACTATATATATATATAAACCATACAATTTTTCTCCCTTATATCATCTTATTTACATAAATTTAAAACTACAACATTGATGGTTGATACTGTTATATTAGTTTACTTAATTTTCACAATTTTAAATAACGTTGGCTTTTGTCTTAAGTAGAAACATACAGTTACATTGACTGCTCTGTGATAATTTCCGTCATAACTTAACAATATTGTCATCAAATAGCATTGCCAATCAGTTGCACTCATACAGTCCTCGAAGACATACCGTCTCAGGACTAGCAACTTCAACGTGGAGTCATATGTCGCCATGTTACCTAATCCATCGGTAACTCTATCATCCTAAATTATTATAACGTATTTTTAAAACTAAATGTAATTAAACATCTGTTAACGGGTTTTTACCCATATATTTAATCTTGGTGGCTATATTCATGTACTCCTAGTAAGTATTAACCACATTTTTCATTAACCTTAGTCAAAATTTTAACCTGTGTTCTTTTTAATTAAGTGGTTAACTATTTTCTAGGACACTGATGATGGAACATGGATTCCGAAAACGTTATGTCTTTTTAACCTAGCTCGTTTGGGCCTTAAATATATACCTTTTACAAAGGATTTTTAATTACATACCAAAAAAATTTTTTTTGGCCTTAGGTTCACGACCTATTTAGCCAGATAATATAGGTTGAATATATAAAAAAAATCTGCTACACTTCCTTAAAATTCATGACAATTTCCTAACCGTTTGTTCATTCGCACCACATTCACTCAATTTCCTAACCTTCCCATTGAAAACACTATTGGGTGACTATACAAAAAGGATTGAACAGGAGCACACGCTTCTCGCTAAGGTGCCCTTCATAGCGACTTTTTTTTACACAAACAATACAAGCAACGGTTAAAGGTAAATGACATAAAAGGAAAGACAATGGGAAATACAACAACTAACGTTCTACCATTTCGGATTCACACAACAACACTGAAAAGGGCAGTATAGATTTTCCGTTTGGTACGTTTGAAAAATTCCCATAAAATTGATATAATAGCTGAATTTCGACTACCTAAATAGAGAATAGAAGCAACGTTCTGCGGCAGAATAATTTTTTGTTGGGAGATGGCTTGAAATAAAAATACAATTTTTTATTAAAACAGATTTTATTAAAACAAAAATACAATTTATACATAAGTACAATTTAAAAAATATATTTATTTAGTTCAAATAAATGTTTCAGTCATATACTCTACGACACTGGTCGGTCATCTGTATTCAAAATACCTTCGTAATCAGATTATAAGGTTGAATGCTGTATTGTATTCCTTCAGATACAAGGTGGGTTAGTCGAAAACATCTTAAACCGTCACTTTCAGGTTGGTTTTTACTATTATATCGTATTACCGATCCTCTCTGTATTTCAGTTCTCTAATTAAGGTTAAACTTGTAGTGAGCTATCGAATTGTGAACCGATTATAGTATTCACAAATTTTACTTTTTGCTATTTTCTCTATTTTTTCTGATATTGTCTTCATGTATAGTTTTCCCATTGATCATATTATACTAAATACTATTTGTACTGAAAATTATTACATATATGCGATTTTTTTGAAACATTTATTGTTCAGATAATTATCATCCTTAAAACTATACACGGTATTTCAATATCTTCTTTAATATTCCGAGTCCTTTCACATGAGACGTTGCAATGAGAAAAAAAAACAGAAAAGGAAAGTGATATATAGTTCAGAGTGTGTGCAATAGTAAGTCCATCTGAAGTCCGTTTAAATTGATTCACAGTGCATGAGGGGTCGGACCGAAATTAAATTACAAAATCTAACAAATGACAGGCATTTCAGAGACCGTCATGTTGCATTAATGGGCCAATATTGTGATTATATTTGCCAGATATTAAACTAGGATTACGATGAAACATGGAACCAAATCGTTTTTTGTATAGGCCATAACTATTCAGGGACGGTTTTAAATAGAAAAAAAAATAATAAACGCAAAAAAGCCGTTATAATAGAGAAAACACTTTAAAATGTTTTAAAGTGATAAGTAAATGAAAGAATGTAAAAGTTTATAGAAAACGAAATGTGGAACAGATCATCATCTACTAAGGAGAAAATTTTAATATCGTGCTTCAAAAACCAACAAAGAATGTAGTAGAATTAGAAACAAAGCAATATTCCTTGATAAGAAGATTAATGAATTAATAACTAGCTCTAAGTAGTAATTGTACATTGGATAGCTAGATAGATTCAATAGGGTGAAATTTGACCTATTCCACTGCGACCTTTTTAGATCTATTATGGTTCTCTAATCCTAGATTACATTCTCTAGCCTGACCCTTTCTTAAAGGTCTAATAACCTCGAGACTGAAATTTCTATGTAGCTCTTTGCTGGTGACTTTTCTTTGCCTAATTTAAAGAAGCACACATTTTCCAGGCTGTCACACTGACATAAAATGTGCTCTGCTGTTTATTCTTCTGGGTGACAGAATCTGTAGAGATCATTATCTTTCAATCCCATTAGCTTCAACTGCCTATTCAGGTTATAATGCCCTGCTAGCAGACCTATTATGGCTTTGACTGGTTTTCTGTCTTTGCTGATTAGGCCAGATGTAAATTTTGGGAGTGTTTTTTAATAAACTACTTCGCCTGTCTTTGTCCTGGTAAATTTCACCACCATTCCATATATTTGGTTTTTTACCCACTTCTTTGTAGCCGATTTTGTTACTATATTTACAAGAAGGGTTCCGGTCCAACGAATGGTAATAATGAGCCTTATTTTGTCATTTTATGTGCTTTTTCATTGCCTTTATGACCTTCATATCCCGGTACCCATGTTACTTTAACTTTGCTAATGTCTCCTAGTTTATTAACGGCATATTAACTTAGAATTGATCTCTGCAGAATTGAGTCTGCCTGACTGTCTGAAGACGACAGTTAAACGGTACGTTTTTTCTGCTTTTCTCTTTTTTCCATGCAGTGATTAACTGCCGTTATTTCCACCTAAAAAATTGTAACATCATGAAATAGATTTACCGGGAAACGTATTCCTTGCTTTGTCTATTATACCTGCTCCTACACCCTCTGATTTTTTAAAGCCATATGTGTACGAGGTAGAAAGCTTGTATGAGTACGCCTTCCTTTCAGTCTTCTGTGCCTGGTATATTAATTTTGAATTTATTGTCAAAACTATATCTCGTTGCTAGTGCATCGATGGGTTGCCTCATTACCATACCTGGTCTTAGCTCGTCGATTAGCTTTTTATGGTTTGTACTATGCGCCTGCTCTGTGCGTTGCTGACTACGTAATAATCTGGGCATTACAGATCTGGCTTTGTCCTGAATACAGATATGAAGTGGTAATAGATTTAGCAGGACTTCAAACGCCGCTGTAGGAGTTTTTTTTGTGGCCCCCGTAATACACAGGTATACTAGCCTTTATGTTTTACAGGTATATTAGCCTTATTAATCCCACTTGATGTTTTTTTGTCCATCATGTTACAGACAAATAGGTTTTCATTATTCTAATAACCATTGTGTATAACCATAGTGGTTGCCAAGAACATAGTAACTTTCTGTATCGTTTTTAGTATGTGAGTATTCTATGTAAGCATATGATCAAAATATACCTCTAGGTATTTTGTTTCTTTGGCAAAGGAAATATCTCTTGCTCCCAACATTGGTGGTTTTAGGTCTGGTAATGCTGTCTTTTTGTGAAGTTGACGATTTGTGTTTTTAACCATTGACTATCAGTCTCTCTTACCTTAGGCAAGTATATGAATTTAACTTTTTCCATGTTTCTGGTAGGACCCCCATGCTAAATTGGCTTAGAGGATCTTGCATATATGTAATATCAATACCTCTAATCTAATATGCAAAAGAATTGGATATATGCCCTCTGCGGCTATATTTCTAAGACTTCTCTTTGGCCTCCGTAAAGTTGCCATTAGCATAGAAAACCTAACTATTTAATGGTAACATCATATTTTGCCAGCAATTTATGGATTTGGGATCTGTAATATTCTCGCAAAACTCTCTTTATCAATTTCTTTTGGCTTTTCGAATTTCTTGCCGTTGTCCACCAGACTGTATTACTGTTCTCGTTCTTCCTTGTTTTTTTTTCGGACAGTTTCATGGTAAGCCGCCATAATTGCTTCGCTTACAGTTTCTGTTTACTGCGACCTTAAATAAGTTCATATTTTCCCCTATATTTCTACTATGGGACTCTCTATATCCTCCCAACTTATATCTCTAGGATTTCTATTTTGAATTTCTGATAGAAATATATTAAGATCAAATCGTAAGGGTCTGTGATCCGAATATGAGGGTTTATCAGATATATACCAATTTGTTTATATATTACTAACCACGCTTGTGCAGTGTGTTAAGTCCAACTCTTCTTTGCCTACCCTCGTGACAAAAGTTGGTTTGTTTCCTATATTGGATATAATTAAATCTTCAGATAAGATGAAATTCAAAATAGACTCATCCCTTGCGTTAATGTTTATACTCCCCCCATATGGTGTGACGTGAGTTGGTGGACTAAGAGCCTCATTACTCGGAAAGTAGTCTTAATACACCACCAGTTTCTTCTCTCCTACTTATACATTTATGGTTACAACACTATCATCGGTTCAGAGCACTAAGATTAGTTTAAAATTTACTTTATTACTTGAAATTATACACGACTTTGGACCTATAGCTTTAGGTGTACATAGAACCTTACCTAGTTTAGTTGATAAGTCAACAATCTTCTTGTCTATCCTCCAGCGCTCTTGCAGGAGAGCTACATTAATGCCTTCTTGTTGCACTTTTCAAACGAACGTAGCCAATGCTGCTTTAGCGTGTTAAAGATGTAGGGCCTTATTTCTCTTTGCACTACGAAGAGTTGTCCAGTTTTGATTCCGTGGACTTTCCTTCTTCTTCTGTGGGTCCAACACACTCTTGGTTAGTAGCCCTTATGAGCGGGCTAGATGTCTAGCTTACAACATATACTTGCATCTACAAAATGTCCTGTGAATGCAAAAATTTTTATATTGGACAAACCACAAGACCACTAAGTGTCAAGATAAACGAACATAAATAATACATCAAAAATAGAGACTAGAAAAATCACAGGTATGAATACATGTCTGAAAAAATAAAAACGGAGTACAATGTAAGGATGAATTAATAATCATAAAAAAAGAAGACATGAAAAAGAGTAAAATCAAAAATGAACTTAGGTGGTAAAAAAGGTACAAATATACCAAAATTAACGAATTAATATAAAGTGGGAAAATTTTCATAATATTTAGATAACATCACCAATTATGGAAGTGACACATAAGCAGTTAGAAGACGAAAATCTAAAATAAAATCCATTGGACTTGACTGTATACTATTGTAAAGCGTTTTTCTCTAGGAGTTATCTTTTCTACACCGGACGTCTTGTACTAATTACTTAAAGCTACTCTACTGTACTAAAAGTTCAATTGAATGAACCTGATTGAGGTCATTAAGACTCATCTGAGAGCAAAGACAGAGTACGCGATCAGGATTGCCTCTCTGATCGCTTCATTTATATTTCTATTTTTGAAGAAGATTCGTTTATTTTTGTGTCTTTATCTAGGATATTTCTTTAAGTCTGTATGTATATTTTTATTTTACGAATTAAGACAAAATTCTGCCATAGTAGGGCGCCCGTAGTATGTCAAGTCTATATTCTTCCAAAGTTCTCAAAGTTAGAGACTTTCACCTCGTATAATGCATCTCTTGTCCATCATGGTGTTATACCTTAAGCTTGGTGTATGTATTAGTCGTACTAAATCTCATCTAACCTATGATGAATCTGTTTTAGTACGGCAGTTTGTACTGAGAGGAATACTGGAAAGCTTAGACTCAGTTTCAGACTGAAAAGGTAAGATAAAGTTTGCAAATAAGAAGGAAATTGCCATATTTCCTGGAAATATATAACGATTATCTATCTTGGAAAACATAGAAAACCGTTCATTACGATGATATAGACAAGCAGAAGGAAATACTGAAGATAGTCAAAGAAAATAACAAAATGCTCCTTAGCTGGTAGAACACGAGAGCTAGATCTCCACGACGATATTTTTGTTGACTAGCACATAAGAAATTGATTTTTCATTGTCCTCGTATTTTTTGGTGTGTTTTTCTTACACCAGGAACCCATTACGCACACTTTTCATTTCTATTTCTTTATTTTTCTTATTTTGTTGTTGTGAATTTCAAATAAGTTTACGAAATTTCACAAATAGGTGGTTAGGCCTTTCAGTCACAGAGTAATTTACCGGATTTATCGATTCTTAAAATGAGAAAAACTAAAACAGGCAGGTTAGTGTAGGCAAAAGGATATGTAGAGGTTTCTTTACATACCGTTTTACATATACGGTCCGTCCCAAACCCTTTTTTCAGTGCGTCATAGTTGATCGAATTCTCTCTAACGCATAAAGCTGAAAGTGACAGAAAAAGACGTGAGTCTGTGATTATTATACATAGAACATAGAAAATTATGTATCGTTCACGAGTATTTGCATATTAAAGCGAATTCTATTTACGGATGTATAATTGGTTGGAGTTTAGAATACGCTAAATAGATATCCAATCAATGATGCGCATAAATATAATTTGACGCAGATTATCTTGATCATGACAATACTTTCACAATGTCAACTGATAAAATGATAATTGTCATTCCAGGTTAGTATTTTCAGACATTATACAGTAAAAATTTAATTTTGTATTTATTGTCATAAAAATATTTTAAATATGCCGAGATATACCAAGAAAGAACAAAGACTACATACCTATTTAAAAAAATAACCTTTTCACATTTAGTCGATTACGTTCCTGCAACTGTCAGATTTAACTAAAATGTCAAGCAATAATTTTCGACATTCTGAAAATCCTATATGACGTCACATTTAGTGACGCACTGAAAAAAGGGTTTGGGACGGACCGTACATTTTCCATACCATTTCCTTAGATTTTTTAGCCATGATCTTCTTCTTCTACCAGGACCACGATTACCTTGGATCTTTCCCTGAATGATCAGATGTAAAAGATCATATTTTTCAGGGTGTCTCATAATATGACCGAAGTATTCCAGATTGCGTTTCTTTATTATATTGACCAGTTGTGTTGTTTCGTTCAGCCGTCTAAGGACCTCCTCATTTCTAACTCTGTCGACCCAGCTTATTTTCAGTAGTCGTCTGTATACCCATATCTCAAAGGCTGTCAAGCGTTTAAGCATAGCTTCAGTTAGGGTCCACGCTTCTACTCCATACAGCAGGACAGGAAAGATGTAGCAAGATATCATACGAACTCTAAGGTCAATGCTAAGATCATGACTGCAAAGTACGTTTCTCATTTTTACAAAGGCAGCTCGGGCTTGTTCTATTCGGCTTTTAATTTCTGCGGTTGGATCCCAGCTCTCATTGATATTACTGCCGAGATACACGAGTTTCTCTACTCTGTCCAGTGTGGCATCTCCGACTTTTATACCGTCATCATGTATATAATTTTGTTTGCTAACTATCATATATTTAGTTTTCTTAACGTTGAGTTTTAATCCATACTGATCACAAGTCTGTTTTATTTTGTTCATTAGATTTTGAAGGTCTTCTCCGCAATTGGCAAGGACTAAGGTATCGTCGGCATATCTAATATTGTTGACGGTTACTCCATTCACAATAATACCTTCGGTTGTCTCCATTAAGGCTTCCTTAAATATTTCCTCCGCATATAAGTTAAAAAGTAAAGGCGACAATATACAGCCTTGTCTCACTCCTCTTTTTATATTTATTTCATCCGACAGTTCTTGTTCAACCTTTATTCTTGCCACTTGATGCCAGTATAGATTTGTAATTATTCGTAGATCTTTATCGTCCAATCCAGCTGTTTCCAATATTTCTAGCATTTTGTTATGTCGGACTTTGTCAAAAGCTTTTTCAAAATCGATTGCACAAATATACACATTTTGATTTATATCTCTGCATCTCTGTACTAGCACCTGTATACTAAACAAGGCTTCTCTTGTACCCAAGCCACTCCTAAACCCAAATTGAGTATTGCTAATTCTGTCCTCTAACAGCGTATAAATTCTGCTGTGTATTACTCGCAGAAAGTTTTCAAAACGTGACTCATCAGACTTATTGTCCGATAATCACCGCATGTCTTTGGACGATGTTTCTTAGGTATTGTGACAAATGTCGACTTTAACCAATCAGTTGGTAATATCCCAGTGTCATAAATTCTGTTAAAGAGATTACACAGAGCTTTAATTCCATTTTCTCCCAAAAACTTTAGTATTTCAGCACTTACTTCATCGGGGCCAAGTGCTTTTCCATTTTTTGCCGTTTGTATTGAACGTCTTACCTCACTTTCTGTTATAGATGGACCTGATATAGCAATCGGTGTATAGTGTTCTACTCTCTCATCTTCAAATAATTCAGAAATGTAGTTTTCCCATTCTTTTAACTTTTCATTGATGTCTAATATTCTGTGTCCGTTTCTGTCTTCTAAACTTTGGGATACTTGTTTCCATTTGTTTCCAGCGACCTCTTTCAATTTCTTGTGCAGATGAAATGTATCGTGTTTCTTTTCATATTGTTCAATTTTATTACATTCTTTACTATGAAATTGTGTTTTCGCGTGTCTTATCTTCTGCCTGATTATTGCGTGGATCCTCTTGTATTCGTTTTTATCTTTATTTCTGACTTCTCTTCTTTGATCCATAAGTCTCAGTATTTCTTCTGTCATCCACCCTTGTTTTTTTCTTGCTTTTAGCGCACTCAATTTTGTTTCTTGAACAGTCTTTAAGATGTCTTTAATTCTCGTCCAGTTTTCCTCAGTACTTTCTTCTTTGCTTGATGTTAACTTCATCTTTTGTTCTAATATACTAGTTATTTCTTGTTTTACAGTATCATTTCGCATCGTTTCTCTATCAATAGTAACTGTTTGCTTATTCGTCCTTGCAACTCTTTTTAATCTCAGTCTTATTTTTCCTACTAAAATATTGTGATCTGTTGGTACATCTGCCCCTGGATATGTTTTTACTGATAATACTGAATTTCTGTATCTCTTTTATACATATGAAGTCTATTTGGTTACGAAAAACTCGTTCAGGTGTATCTGCTGGTGATTTCCAGGTGTAAAGACGACGTTTTGGAAGTTTGAAAATTGTGTTCATTATTACTAATTGCTTTTCTACGCAAAAAGATGCCAACATATCTCCTCTTTCATTTCGTATTCCCAGACCATATTTCCCTATGACATCTTCCTGTTCACCTTCACCAATCTTTGCATTAAAATCTCCCATGATAATATTGAGATCGTGTTTCTTTGTAGGTGCTAATACTTTTTCTAAATCTTGATAGAATTTTTCAATTTCTTCTTGTTCATAGTGTTGTGTGGGTGCATATACTTGTAATATGTTCACATTGATTGTTGTTGATTGTATTTGTATCATCAGTATCCTGTCTGAGAATAGGACGACGTTTTTTACAGCTTCATCTGTTTCCTTCGACACAATTATTGCTACACCATTTTTGTGTTTTGAGCTGTCTTCTCCTGAATAGTATACAATGTGGTCATCTACAGTTACTTTTCCAGACCCCGGCCATCTCATTTCACTTATTCCAAGGATACTTATATTTAAACGCTTCATTTCTTTAATGGTGTTATGAATTTTTTCTGGTTCGTACATGCTTCTTACATTCCATGTACCTATTTTTCTTTCTTTAGAAAATGTGTTCATGTTTCTAGCTATCCATGTATAGTCTAAATGTATTTATGCATATTTATAGGCGAAAAATCACCAACATTGTGGAACTTGTGCTATGGCTTGTCTTTGTTTAAATTCCATAACAATTTTTTTTGTTTTAACGTTCTAGTCAAAGTTAGTATTTCCGCTCCATAGGTAAGTACAGCCAATACGTATTGATTAAACTGTTTTCTTTCTTCTTTTCTTATTAAGCTTTCTTGTTCCTTTTTTGCGATGATTCTTGTAGGCAAATTTAAATTACTAAGATACTACTACACAGCAGTTTCCAAAACTACAATTGCCATTTGGATTGCCAACCTTCGAAAGGAGACGGCACCATGAGAAGAAGAAGAAGTCTTTTAGCTAGTTTGTTTTTATTCGTGTCTTAATTTGGATACCATATCTATTACTGTTTGCTGATTCTACTAGTCTTTTGTTAACGTATTTGTTTAATAAACTCTGGGTAGTTGCTCCGAATAGTCCAGGATATGACGGTTTTCTGCTCAGAATTCTTTCTATAAGCTAGAATTTGCTTGAAATTTTGACAGTAGGTAATAATAGCTTAAAAAGCAAATCTATCCTATGCCAATACATGCCTTTTCTCTGAAGGTGGTTACCACCCTAACTCGGGAGTGGAAAAGGTTACTAAAAAAACCATGGCAGTCGCTAGAATAGTAAATTTAAGACTTAAGATTTAAGATTTGTGAACTTTCAGTCACGAATAATTTTAAAAATATTGACTTGTCGAAAAAACTACAATCAACATTTTTGTCTTAAAATTTGCTATTCTAGCGATAACCATGTTTTTTGATAAACCTTTTTCCATCCCCTGAGTTGGGGTTGTAATCACCCCAGAAAAACAGCATATATTAGCATAGGATAGCTTTGGTCATTGATCTATTTTTAACTAGTGTCAAAATTTCAAGCAAGTCGATGCATATAAAAAAATTCAGAGGTTACTATTTTTATTGTCATATGTTGAATTAAAAACTTTTCTTGTATTTTAATATCGAACATGCAGTTATCTGCAACATATACTAAGTTGTAGAATTGTTCATAAGCTTTTTATCAATATCAAAATTCTACTAACTTACAAACTACCATTTTAAATTCATTTTGATTATATTCGTACATTATTAAAACCGTTCTCTTTAGCTGAGTATTCGATTACCCGTCCAACTTTAATAAGGACTCCTTCCTCAATGGATGCTGCAAACGTTCTCATCGCGACAATAATGTCACCCCTGTATCGAGAAGCGATCACAAAAGACTCAGCAGGCCGTGAAATTCGATGAAATGTGACAGGGGACACACATGTGACCGCCACCATCCGCCGCGTTACCAATCAACTATACTGATTTTTAGCGACGATGATTAAAGCCCGATTCAGCTGATTTTGTCGCAGATTTCCAGGCTTTGGGCTCGGCCGCTTTTTCGTTTTTAATTTTTGCTTGTCACCCTTAGCTGCCTGTACTAAATTATTGCTACTATAGCCGCGGAAAGTATACATCAGGCGTAAGTATATAATATATAAACGACGACTATTTTATTATAAATTTCGAACAGAAGTTTTTGAAGAAGTTTTCTTTATTTATGTGAATTCTTCGCAACTTAAATTGAAAATTATTGTTTCATGTTCATTTACTTTATGAAAAAATTATTGTTTTCTGTTAGTTTTCTCTTTTGTTACTCATGTATTTTTTATTAATACCAATTATCATCTTCATCCCTATCTTTCTGTGTAGCAATACTTACCTGTTTATTATTGGGATCACTCATTATTTTGGTAAATATTCTTCTCTTACCATACTTTTCTTATCCTTTTCGTTAACCTCCTTCTAGTAAGTAATTTGACTATCGCTATTTTTTTTACTCTGTCTTTATTTCTTTAATACTTTATGGTCAAATTAAACGAAAACTCAAGAAGTCATCTTTTCCGTATGTTTGTTCAACGCATTTATTGCCCCTAATTCAGCCCCTATCTTACTTACTGTGTGGTTGTTATATATATATATATATATATATATATATATATAATATATAATATATATATATATATATATATAAGTTGTGATTTTTGAGGATGCAGTCAGTATATTTAGCCCACAAGACAAAGAAAACTGTTTGACTTACTTTAAAGCTGTCGAATTTTATTTAATTCTTTTTCAAGACATCTATAAAAAGAAATATAAATTAACTAGTTAAAATTGTTAATTGTCTTACTTACTAGTCGTGAGATTACAGTTGTTAATATTATTGTACTCTGCAAAACAAACCATTATAAATATATTAAAAAATGTTTTTTATTAAAAATAACTATATTGTCACTATATATGTCATTGTCATGGTTTGATTAATGGACATATATGAATGAAAATACAGTTACTTTATGTGGAAAGCAAAACTGACTGGATTAATTTATATTTTATATAGACAATTAAATAAATTATAATAAAAACTATTGTTACTGGTTTTGCTTTCCACATAAAGTAACTGTATTTTCATTCATATATGTCCATTAATCAAACCATGACAATGACATATATAGTGACAATATAGTTATTTTTAATAAAAAAATTTTTTAATATATTTATAATGGTTTGTTTTGCAGAGTACAATAATATTAACAACTGTAATCTCACGACTAGTAATTAAGACAATTAACAATTTTAACTAGTTAATTTATATTTCTTTTTATAGATGCCTTGAAAAAGAATTAAATTAAATTCGAAAGCTTGACAGTAAGTCAAAGAGTTTTCTTTGTCTTGGTGGCCAAATAAACTGACTGCATCCTCAAAAATCACAACTTATCAAATCAACAGTCAAAAATACCACCATCTTATATATATATATATATATATATATATATATATATATATATATATGTATATATATACATATATATATATATATATATAATATATATATATATATATATATATATAATATATATATATATATATATATATATATATATATATCTTCTTCTTCTACGGCACTACAGCCCAAAATGAGCCTTGGCCTCCTTTATTTTTTGCCTCCACCCTTGCCTGTCTGTGGCTGCTCTTCTCCATACACGGACTCCTAAGGCGCTGGTTTCTCTGAACAGACGTAAGCCGCGGCTGTCGACGTTTGGACGTTGTAGCTAACGTCCACACGTCGTCGGTAACGGTTGAGTGGTTTCTCTAGAATTAGTCGTTTTGCTGGTAGATATTAATAGGTATAGACGTCGATTATTAGGTTAGATTAAAAATACAAAGAACTTTATAAATAATGAAAATGATAATGAAAAAAATGTTAATGAAACTGTTACTTGAAGAAGAGGAAGATATTGAACTAATAATTAGAACATTAAAGAAAAGAAGACAGACTCACAATATATTTAAAAATAGAGAGAATGAAGGGACATTTAGTAACTTGATTCATACGCATCTTAAATGTGATAATCAAAAAATTCATACAATATTTTCGACTATCACAAAAACAGTTTAAAACAGTGCTAAATTTAGTTGAACGTGACCTTTCTGTAAAATCAACAAATAGATATCCACATCATATTTCACCTTCTCAAAAGTTAGCAGTGACATTGAGGTAAGTTATTTTTTAGTAATATATAGGACCAAATTGTTAATTGGAATTTTAGTAATAATTTCACAAGAAAATATCCAAAACCACTACACTGACAGTGGCTAAGCTTATAATAAAAACGTTCGTTGAGTATTTTTTAAAAATATTGCCAATATAGTGTTTTTAAATATTTCTTTATTGACTGGCCAGTTGGTTGTCAAAACCAGTGCCAATAAAACAAACACACACACAAATAATATTTCTTTATTATCATATATGTATATATATATATATATATATATATATATATATATATATATATATATATATATATATATACATGTGAACGATAAAACTTTATTTTACGTCATATAAAATTACAATTAACATTAAAACTAATGTTTACATACTATTAAGTACAATAATTTGAAAATTAAATTTGGGTAACTAACCAACTATCACGTGAGTCACTTGATTGCATAGCTGTTTCTGACGTTCTGGTTGATGCAAATGCTGTCGCAGTAGTACGCCACTGTTCATTGTGCATTTTCAATTCCATCTCTGTTACTATTTTACAAACTTCCAGCCTATTTTCAGCAATAAGATGTGGCGGAAAGTTTGAAACAGTATCAGCCATGGACTCGAAAAATTTATGAATAGCAGATTTTTCTGCTACAGTTTCTGTCTGCTCTAAAAATTTTTGAAACAACTGATCATTCACTTGGTGCCTCTTTTCCATAATACTGATCAAATTGTCATGAGACGTTTTCATTTTTTTCTTGAGGGCGTGAAATCTTGTTGATTCTGTTGAGTTTCTGTCCTTTTTTGACTCTCTAATAAATCTTGGGACTCCTCTACACTGTCTTCCGTCTCCGGTGTACCTTCTCCAGTATCAGGATCTATTAAATTAATGTTTACATCTACAGGAAGTTCCACGTTTACTTCTTCTTCGTTGGTTACAGTTCTTCTCTGCGATTGAACTTGGGTAAGAAAAGTTAATTGGGACATATACTCCCATGTACGGTTGTTTCTTGCCTGGCCTGTACCAGTGTCCGTCTTTTTTTTCATGTAATGATCCCTAATATGCTTCAATCTTTTTTTGGCATCTGAAACTAAAGATATATCTATATAGTGTTATGATTTGAAATAAATTATGGATTACTTTCTAAATATAGTTTTTTTACAGGTTTTTGACCACTGGAGAAAGTCTTCGATCACTAGCATTTTAATTTCGTATCTCTCACTGTCACATATCAAAAATATTGGAAAACACATTAAAAGCGATTTGTAAACACATGAAACCTCTACATTTACCAAAATTGACAAGAAGCAAATTGGAAGTTGTTGCCAAAGAGTTTTTAGATAAATGGAATTTTCCCAATTGCTGTGGTGCTTTAGACGGCAAACATTGCAGTATAAAATGTCCATCCAACAGTGGATCCTTATTCTACAATTACAAACAGTTTTTTTCCATTGTTTTGTTAGCCTTAGTAAATGCAAATTGTAAATTTCTCTATGTTGATATTGGATCTTATGGAAAAGAGGGAGATAGTGGTATTTTTTCTAAATCAAAATTAGGAAAACAGATTGAAAATGGGACATTTCCCTTTCCGAATGATGCAAAATTGCCCGGATTAGACATCTTTTTTCCACATTTTCTAATAGGAGACGGGGGTTTCAAATTGTTACCTCGCCTTATGAAACCATATTCTAACGCTCAAAGTGAAACGGATACAGAAAAACGGCAATACAACTACCGGTTGAGTAGGGCCCGAAAAACAGTCGAAAGTGCATTTGGAATGCTATCAAACACTTTTCTAGTATTCCATACGGCAATAATGCTTAAACCAAGCACAATTGATTATGTAATACTTGCTACTTGCTGTTTGCATAATATGATAATAAACGACAAAACCGAAAACATTCATATTAACAGCAACACAAATAACGGCGTTCCCAATAATTTAATTTCTTTGAAACGGAATGGTGTAACTGCTGTTGTAGCAGCAATGCATTTAAGAAATGAATTAAAAGATTACTTGTGTTCGCCATCTGGAAGGGTCACTTGGCAGTCTCAGGTTGTATAATTGTTATAATTTAAAATTATGTTTAAATTAATTATTACATTTTTTGTATGTATACCTATATAAATAATATAAATATATATTTTTTGTAACATAAAATAATAAAAAAACACTTACCTGGAATTTTAAGTATATGAGCAATCTCCTCCCAAACTTCATGTTTTAAAATATTATTTTTATAATTAGCATGAGCGGCATCATACAAAATTGAATGGCTTCAATTCAATTAACAATTCATCTTGTTCTTTTTTCATTTTGTTTACGTCCGTCATAACGTCCACCCGCTGCAATGCTTCGAAACAATATGAACCGACAGACGCAGCGGGTAAATGCCAACCGTCGATGCTAGCCGTGACCGCTGGCGTGTCTGAGAAACCAAGTGCATACACTTTTAGGCATAGCATTCGAACATTGACGGCAGCCGTTGTCCGTCGCCGCTGACGTGTGTTCAGAGAAACCAGCGCCTAAAAGTGCTTGTGCGTCGCTGCTTACTGTGTCTTCCCAGCGCTTTCTTGGCTTTCCAACTGGTCTCTTTCCCTGCATTCTGGCGTTCAGTGCTCGTTTTGGTAGCCTATCCTCTCCCATTCGTATCACATGTCCGGCCCATTGCAATCTTTGTATTCTAATGAAGTTTGACAGGGGTGTTTCCTTATACAGTTGATAGAGCTCGTTGTTATATCGAATTCTGAAGATTCCGTTTTCCCTCACAGGTCCTAGTATTCTCCTCAGTACTTTTCTTTCGAATGTGTCGAGTTTGTTTTTGGATGTTTCTTTCAGGACCCATGCTTCGCTGCCATAACATGCTATTGGCCGAATTAAAGTTTTATATATTCTCATCTTTGTATTTCGGTGGACACTTTTAGATCGAAATATATGGGAGAGGGCAAAATAAGCTTTGTTTGCCTGCGTTATCCTTTTTCGTATTTCTCCATCCTCTGCTCCATCGGCATATATTTCTACTCCCAGGTATGTAAACTTTCCAACCGTTTCAATGTCATCTTCATGTATAATGTTTTGTGGGATTATATTTCTTCTCGTCTGTACCATTATTTTTGTTTTTTTCTGTGTTAATTTCCAGACCTAGCCTTTTCGTTTGTGTTTTTAACTTTGCGTATGCTTCCTGTGCTTCTGTTGATGTTCTACTCATAATATTAATATCATCGGCGTAGGCAGCCAGTTGAACCGTTTTATTGGTCAGTAGGTTTTCTCGTCCAGTTTGCATTTGCCTGACCGCATACTCCAGTGCCAGGTTAAACAATGTTGGTGCCAGCCCATCTCCCTGCTTTAGTCCCTGCGAGATTTTGAAAAAGTCTGTCCGGTTGTTTTGTATTCGTACACATGCCTGAGTTTCATCCATTGTGGCTTTAATGAGTCTAATTAGCTTATGTGGTATTGCTAATTCTGCCAATATATAGTATAGTCTGTCCCTTTTGACTGAATCGTATGCCTGTTTGAAGTCTACAAACACGTTGTGAACATCAATGTCGTGTTCCCACGATTTGCTCAAGACCTGCTTGACTGTAAATATTTGATCCATTGTCGATCTTCCCCGTCTGAAGCCCGTCTGATATTCTCCAATAATATTTTCTGCTAGTGGTTGGAGTCGCTGGTTTATAATATACGTGAGGACTTTATACGCTGTACATAGTAGAGAAATTCCACGGCAGTTTTTGCATTGGAGTTTGTCTCCTTTTTTATAGATTGGGCATACTATACTCTTCTTCCATTCGTCGGGTATTTTCTCTTCTTGACATATTTCTTTGATAAGCGCGTGGATATGACTTGATAGGTGGTTGCCACCTACCTTATACAGTTCTGCTGGAATCTCGTCAACTCCCGGGGCTTTATTGTTTTTCTGGGCCTTAATAGCTTCGAGAACTTCCTCTATGGTTGGAGCTTCTACTTCAACTTCGTTCTCTTCTACATGGTTCGTACCCATTTCATCTTCCATATCTACTTGTGTTCCAAGTAGGGTCTGAAAATAATGCTTTCAGGTTTCTGTGACTTTCTGTTGGTCACTGATTATTTGCCCACTTTCATCTTTGCATAGGCTTGTTTGAGGTTTATATCCACTTTTTATCTTTTTTAGGTATTCGTAAGCTCCTCTAATTTCGTTTTTTTTGAAATTTTGTTCCATTTCTTCTATTTGTCCATTTTCATAAGCTCTCTTTTTGTTTCTGCATATCTTGTCTGCTTTCCGTCTTGCGACTTCAAATGATGTTCGTCTTTCCCGTGTTCTTCTTGTTATGTACATTTTGTGCGCTTCGTTTCTTTCTTCTATCGCTTGCCTGCACTCGTCATCAAACTATGTTCCTCTTCTCTTCTTTTTCTTGTTTCCCACGGTGGACGCTGCTGCTGTCAGCACTGCTGTTTTGATATTATTCCATTTGCTCTCTAGGGAGTGCAGTTCTTGTGTCCTTAGCTCATTTGTGACTTCTTGCTCGAACTTCTCTCTACATTCCTGAGTCTTCAGTTTTTCCAGGTCTAGTTTGTTTGTTCTTTGTTGTCTTTCGTTTCTTTCTCTGTTAACTCTGCACCTAAATTTGGTTTGCAGTAAAAGATGGTCTGATCCACAGCATGCTCCTCGTCGTGTTCTCACATCAGAGATACTACTGGCTGCCCTTTTGTCTATCATCACATGGTCAATTTGATTGGTTGTGGTTCCATCTGGTGAGATCCACGTCATTTTGTGTATGTCTTTATGTGGGAAGCATGTGGAGCTTATAACCATGTTTTTACTGGTGGCAAAATTTATCAAAAACTCCCCATTCTCGCTTGTTTTATTGTGCAGTGAGTGTTTTCCTGTTGTGCCATAGAACTGCGGTTCCTTGCCATTTTTTGATTCCTTGTTATTTGCCACTATATAGAATTGTGTGCGTTTTGGTGTCCCTGACACCTTTCCCCAGCCATCTTGTCTCCTGAAGAGCAGTGATCATAAGATTATATCTTTTTAGTTCTTGTAGAAGTGCAGTTTGAGCTCCTGGTCTATTTAGCGTCCTCACATTCCAACTTCCAAATGCATAGTCCATGTTTCGTAGCTTTAGTCGTTTCCGAAAGTTCCCCTTGTTCCGAGGCAAATGTTTAGGTTTCATAACAGTGTGTTTTTCCGGAAGTGGGTTGTTAGCCCACTGCCCAACCTTCCTCCTTTACCCGGGCTTAGGACCGGCAATGGTGACTCCTGAGCTATTCAATCCACCCATTAGTCACCACAGGCGGAGTTTATATATGTATATATATATATATATATATATATATATATATATATATATATATATATATATTATTATATATTTATGTTTTTGATTATTTGTATAATGCCTTCCAGTACGTTTCTGTGATAGAGTAGTGAGGGTATCACATCGTCTATTCAATTCTTATTTGTCTTACAAAGAATACTGTATTATGTATTATATCTTTGCTGTTCTTCTTCTATTAACTTTCGCTATTTTGTTGTTGTAATTTTTCATAATTTTACATTAGTAAATTTATTCCTTCATATGGATTTGTGTATTCTTTTTTATGTACCATATCCTTTCAGAACGTTGGTAACCATCATAGCTATCTAAATTTTCTTTTATTTACTGCCACCCTAAATAATATGCTTATGTCAATACAATACCAATCTTGCAAGTTCTTCAACCATGAACTCTTTCTTTGTCCTGGACTGCATTTACCTGTATAATATTTTTAACAACCTATATTTGGGACTTCCCATTACATATCAGTCCGAAGTACTCCAGGTTTCTCTTCTTGATGCTTTTATAATCTCAGTAGTCTTGCTAAGACAGTGAATTTCTGTCTGATTTAGTTCACTTTTATTCACAATCCAAGACTCGATATCATAAAGTAAGATCAAGAGTCAACAAGTAGCAGCGAAGTAGGCAGATCCGAATTGCCAATTTTAGGTCTCTGTTACATAATACCTTAGACATCCTTCTAAAAGCAGCTCTGGCCTGCTCAATTTTGGATCTTATTTTATCGTCTCTCTGTGATACAATTTAAGTGATATTCAAGGTAAACAATTTGATCAACTTTTCAGTTTTCCATATGTTCAGATCCAGCAATGTTTTCTTCCAGCTCTCAACGACACTGCCAAGTAATATTTAAAGATCTTCTTAAGTAGAAGTTACATAGGAGTACTGTGTCATCCGCATACTGTAAGCTATTGATGACTTTATTATTGTTTTTCAGAAAGTAAATGTTTGACAATTTTTTTGGAGTAAACGTTGAAAAGCAGGGGTGACAATAGGTATCCTTGTCTCTTTGTCGTACTTATTTTTCATTATTAAATGCCTGTGATTCCTACCTGTCTACTAAAACGGATGTTTGATTCCGGTACAAATTTGTCTACAAATATATCTCGACATCTATGAACATGTAAGTTCATCCCAAACAATGCCTCTCATTGCAAACCCGTTAAGGAAACCAAACTCTGTCACTTGACTTAACATGACTACAAACTGATGGTTCTATAACCAGCACAGACAGAGAAAAGCGTTTAAAGAAGTGGTTACAAACCTTCGTTAGAAAAGGCACTTTAAGAATAAGAATTCTCTATTCTCTATCTTTGGTGACTGTACTAGTACTTTCTCATTAGTTTTTCTTGCTATCTAAGGTATCTTCAGCATACTTCTATGCATCCATATTTCCAAAACTTCTATTATATTTATTATTGATTGTTTCAGGGTCCACACTTCTGCTTCATACAAAGTACAGACCAAATGTAGCACTTAACCATTCTTTGTTTTAGTTCTATTATGGAATGATTATTGCAAAGACAAGACATTTATTTCTATATCTGAATCTACATTTGAGTGCAAAACAATCAACTCAAAAGCGATATCTAAGATTACACCTGTTTTAATGTAAGAAGTATGAAAATAACAAGATGTGATTGATGTGCAAACGGTAACTTTATTGTTGAACTTACAAAAACTGCTTTTTCATTATTTGGAAGACACATTATAAAAACAATATGCAATACGAGCAGAGTTTCTCAAATATCCATCATTGGAACTATCCCAAGAAAGACGTATTGAACAGAGAAATCATCAATAACAAAATGATTTTTTTTTGTTTTTCATTATCTGATATTACCACCCCTATTACTAATTACACCTTTCAATCGATTTCGCATGGATCGGATGACCACCCCTATTACTAATTACACCTTTCAATCGATTTCGCATGGATCGGATGACTTTTCTAATAAATTCTTGAGGCATTGCTTCCCATTCATCATTAAGCGCAGCTCTCAGTTTCATTATGCTCCTTGGTGCATGATTTCTGCTCCGGACCCTTCATTTAAGCTCGTCTCAAACTGGCTCTATTGGATTTATGTCCGGACTCAACGCAGGCCAATTTATTGTAGGTATACCGATCTCAGTCATATAGGTGGTGGTGACTCGTGCGGTATGACATCGTGCATTGTCATGCAATAAAATAAAGGCATTACCAATAAATCCCGCGTATGGATCCACATGTTTCTCCAAAATATCTCTGATGTAACGATCCGCCGTTAAACCTCCTCCACGTCCTCCACAAGGCATGAAAACCAGTTCGGTTTTCCCATCCATGGAAATGCCTGCCCAAAACATACAAGAACCGCCTCCATATGACAAAATTTCTCATATACAATATTGAGCAAATCGTTCCCCTGGCCTTCTATATACTCGACGGCTCTTGTCGTTGCCATGTAGGCATATCGTACTTTCGTCCGAAAATAATACCTGACTCCACTAATAGTCGTCCCAATCCAGATGTTCGCGAGCAAATTCTAGTCGTCTTTGCTTCAGGGCTGCAGTTAGCTTGGGACCAGTAGCTGCCCTTTTTAGTATCAGGTTGGCTGCTTTCAGTCTCCTTCTGACTGTCCAAACGCTGGTAACCACACCTCGGACCTCTCTAAGCTCTTCTTTGAGATTAGCACCAGTCAAATGTCGATTTTTCAGAGATTTAGATACAAGAAATCGATCATCTCTCTCTGTTGTTATTCGTTTACGATCTCCTCCTTGTCGGCGGACATACTCACCAGTATCTTGGTACCGGCGATACACTCAGGACACAGCAGATTGGCTTAAATTTAGTCGATTTGTCACGACTCTCTGGCTCAGGTCTTCTCCCAATAATGCTACTGCTTGAGCTGCTTTGACGGATGTGGTATCCATTTGTTATGAAGTTGCGAACTTAATTGACTGATGTATTAGTGGATTGCTATGGAAATTGATGCTTACGATGTTAAATAAATGTGTTAAGTAGGTGCGTGTCGATTTCAGTGGGTCAAATTATGACCCCCTCTCTACGCGTTGAATTATTTATTTGCAATACGTCACCCGATTTACCAAAAATCAATACGTTTTTCAAACTTAATGAGGTTAATAATTTTACACTAAATATTTTTCAATTTACACCTTTTTTGATTGAACCAGAAGACGTACTTTCGCAAAATAATTTTGAGTCAATTTTTTTGCACTCAAGTGTAGTTGATCCGTTATGATAGTTTCTAAATATGTTATTTTGTGAATTTTTTCAACTTGAGCTCTATATTTAATAGATGCTGTGATATTTTTATATATTTTATGCATCTACATTAATTTTTCATATTGTACTTTATTGAATAACTTTTCGAAAATACGAAGCAAGCAAAAACGTTTTTGTAATAGGATATTTAGGGCGAAAAGTGCATCCCTAGTTCCCATAGTATTTCTAAAACAAAATTGGCTAACATCGAGATTTTCGAGATTTAACTCATCATGTTAATTATTCGACATTCTTTGCATTTTCTGGCATTCTGTTTTTTAGGTATTGAGACAAAGATGGACTTGAGCAGTGGGAATGACTTCAGTGTTATATATTGCATTAAAAGCTTTTACTATCACTTTTATGTTAACTGCCAGACTATAACTTATTTTATGTTATCAACACTAATTATATTTAGGGTAATTTTGAAACATGAAAGGGTAGTTTAGATCAGATATTGATGCTGTGTGTTAAAAATGGCGTAGATTTTTCCAGACTACGGTAAATTTATTGGGTTTATAGTTGATCGGTCAGGCCGCTTTGTCGTGTAATGAAAATGGATAAAAACGGGGGTAGAAAAAGGGGGTAACGCACGCGGAATGCAGGAGGAGACAGAGGCAGAGGCACTAATAAAGCCGCCTCGGTTTGACACCGTTTTATACACTCTATTTTGGATTTTTGTATTTGGAGTTGCGGAAGCGAAAAATTTCACCGAATTGGCTGGCAACGAACAAATATAACCTAGTTAGTTCGACGGTTAATGAATATTGGGATTTACAATCATCTAGATGGAATATATACAAGGACGCAGGTAGAGGGTCCGGACGGCACAGACGGTAGGAATCATCATTTTTTATTTTATGAGTTTGGTGACTAAATTTAAGTATTAAAAAATATCAATGTTGATATAATCGCTATCAATGAATAATAAGAATTCTGTTTGTTTTGGTTAATTTTGAAGTGTTTTTAGATCTAGACCTCATGAGCTGGGCGCCCGAAGGATTTGGCCATCGAGCCCAGGCTTGTCGCTACGTGACCTCAATGCTCAGAATTTGTGATATTGGTCCTTTGGACCTACCTGAAGGGTACTTAAGTGCCTAAAGGACAGTTTGCCAGAAGGGTTGCCTTAAGGACGGTGTATCAGCATTTACTTGATAAGTCGTGTCTTTGTTGCTTAGCTATTCAACAGAAGAAGTACAGGTTAAGATAAAATAATAGTATAGAGAAAGTAATAATGGGTGAAGTGTACATTTCCAATCCTATAAGGCACTCACACAATTCGTGTATGTATATATTTTTGTTTTTTTGTAGTGTAATTCGTTAGTAAAAAATAAAAAATAAAAAAAACAAAATATACAAGCGAGTATATGTATTTTTTTCGAGCTACCTACATTGTTTTTTTTTAACCTTCTATTAGTATGTATGTTCTGACTCTTTCGGGAATATCACGTCATGTTTACACTATTCTCCTGGATCTTTTATAGATCTAGCTAGCAACTGTTTGGGCCATCTATGTACTGTTCTTTGGTTTTAATCATAGCCTGTCAACTCTCTTAATAGTCTACTTGGATGGTTCCTGAGATTGTTGAATATCTTGTGTGCTTTTTCGTCTGTTGTTCTCAGAAATATTTTTTGTTGTGTTACACTAAACACATACCTTATTGGGGTGTATCTAGGTATATTTAAAAAGCTCTTCTGAA
This sequence comes from Diabrotica balteata, assembly GCA_918026665.1. Classification (NCBI taxonomy): domain Eukaryota; kingdom Metazoa; phylum Arthropoda; class Insecta; order Coleoptera; family Chrysomelidae; genus Diabrotica; species Diabrotica balteata. The sequence goes on along the minus strand of OU898279.1, from coordinate 41,011,243 downwards.
AATGTAATTTTTGACGGTCTGTATTTTCTTTCTGTTAAACTTCCACATGTGTCCCGAAGCTACTAAGGCGTATCTAAGCGTTGATAAAATTGTACAATTTGCCTGTTTGTATTTTGCCCAGATACCTACGGTATCAAAAGGATTGAGCTCTGGTGGGACTCTTTCCGTGTTATCGAGCCCTAGGTGACTTGGTATGTCGGAATATCTCCCAGAAATTTTCGTACACATCTGGAGGTCGCGATGAGTACAGCTTTCTGCATGGCCTTATAAAGATGTTCATTTAGACCCAGCTGTTTTATGTTCGCTAGGAGTTTTTTGGGAATAACACCAGTAGTAGATAGAACAATAGGTACTGTATGGGTACTTTCCATTCTCTATTGTCTCTTGATTTGTATTTCCAGATCTCTATATTATTATTATCCAGATTTAGCCATACGGCTCACACTCCCTCTAAGGGGAAAATTCACTCATCCCAGATACCTACGGTATCAAAAGGATTGAGCTCTGGTGGGACTCTTTCCATATTATCGAGTTCTAGGTGACTTGGTACGTCGGTGTATATCCTAAAAATTTTCGCACGCATCTAGACGTCGAAAGTAGCACAGCTTTCTGCATGACCTTATATAGATGTTCATTTAGACCCAGCTTTTTTATGTTTTCTAGGAGGTTCTTCGGAATGACTCGAGTGGTAGAAAGAATAATCGGTATCGTCTGGGTACTTTCCATTCTCCATTGTCTTCTTATTTGTATTTCCAGATCTCTGTACTTGGCGATCTTTTCGTTGTACTTAACACACAGATTATTGTTGTTAGGTATCGCCACATCGATTAGAGTTGTTTGTCTTGTTAGTTTATTAACTAGCACGAGATCTGGTCTATTATGTGCTACAGTTTGGTCTGTGAGCACAGTACGATCCCAATATAGCTTGGAGTTGTCATTCTCAAGCATACTCTCTGGAACGTATTGATAATATGGGAGATGGTTTGTTTGTAGAAGTCCCAGTTTAATGGCTATCTCTTGATGGAGGATATTCCCTACTGAGTTATTATTATTATTATTTTATTCTTCCCCCAGATTATCTTTCTTGCTCCATTTCCGTCACTTTGAACGTGAGAAAAACTCACCGGTTGGCGTGTCTACGTATACGAGTTCTGACCAAAACTGATCGTTCTCGTATAAACTCGATTAACTTTCCTTCCAAAGTGATCCTTGCGCGTGTGCGGAAAAATGTCGTTTTAAAATCGATCGCGGGCGGGTTATAAGAAATTTCGTGAGGGGTTTTACTTAATACAATTTTTAACTCTGATAATATTGCACTAATAAGTAGCGTAAACGCTACAAGGTCAGCTTTTTGTTTAACGTTATTCCCAAATATTTGTCTTGATTTGACCATTCGATTGGAGTGTCAAATATGGATAGTTCCTCATTTGGTCTATCTTTTGTTTTTTGAAAATGATGGTATATATTTTATCAGGGTTAACGGATATTTTCTACCACATGAACCGTTCTTGCAATTGGTTTCACCAGCAATCGATATCGCTGTATCGTCTCCATATAAGCTTACCAACGATCTGAATTCGCTAGGTGTATCTGCTGTATATATGGTGTATAGATATGGTGACAGCACCGCTTCCTGCGGCACTCAAGCCTACATGGTTCCAACCTAGGACATGGTTAACCCTATCCAAATTCTGAACCTTCTGTTGGCTAGGTACGACGAGAGTGGGTATGTCACCGATTTACTATATTCATATGAGCTCATCTTAATATAGAAAGCATTCGTATCAGACTTTGTCATACGGTTACTGGTGTCTAGAAAAACGGCTGTTGTATATTTTCTTTATTTAAACTCTTTCGTAATATATTCTGCTAATTGCAGTACCTTAATTTCACATGAATGTCCCCTTCCTAAATCAAAACTGTGCTCAGATATTCTTTTAATTCCTTTTGGATCTTTTTTGACCATTGCCCCCTTCGTGATTCCTTCTGATTTTAGTGCTTTTATGGTGTTTATAATTTTATCGTTTCATTTTTTCAAGGGAGGTGAACCTATGTTACTTAACTCTACTTCTTTTTCGAATTCTACATCTTTCGACTTCTTCTGCGAATTCTTAATCTTCGTCAAGATTGTAATCGTATATCCTCTTCCTTCTTCTTTTTCTTCCTCTTTAATACCTCTATGGAAGGTTTGCGCGGTATCTTCCGATAATTCTTTTACTGATTGGTGTCTTATCTCTTGCTATTTTGACGACACGTGTGTCCACCATTCTCTTTATGTGGTTATTTTATTTTTATTATCGTCTTTTATATACACAATTTCATTTTCCCCATATAAGGGAGTAATTAGGTTTTTGTTTTTTGCTAGATTGAAGCTAGATTGAACTTTTGACAGATTCCAAAACGCAGATTTATTTGGACGTAGCTGTTGAATATAGTTGTCCCAGTTTTGATTTCGGTATTCTTCTAACTATCTTTTGACTTCTTTATTTAGATCATTAAGAAGTCATTTGTCTTTTTATTCTTTTGTTCTGTTGACTTGTCTTAGTCTCCTATTTTTACTTTTATAAGTTCTCCTAGCTCCTTGCTGGTTTCCTTGAATCTTCCTTATATTATTGGTGTTTTTTCTTCTGTGTTGGTGGCATTGATAGTACTTTGTATTCGTTTCTCTAATTGTAAAGCACTTGTTTTTAGTTACCCTCACCCCCGTTGACTGAATGTAGTTCATCATGATCAACCTGTATGCGTTCACTGCTGAACAGAGGTCTCCGTCAAATCTTTCCATCTGTCTCTGTATTGTGCTGCTTGCATCCAACACGCTTCAGGTCATCAGTCCATCAGTCCATCTAGTTAGACAATAAGTTTTGTACATCGGTCTTATCCTCAGAGGGACACTCAACATCTGGCCCTCTGAGTCACGCGAATCCTAGTCACTACCTTTTTTTGAGTGTTAATGTTTCCGCTCCATAAGTGAGTACAGGTAACACACATTGGTCAAAGATTTTCCTTTTGAGGCATATGGGTAGATCCGATTTAAATACTTATGCTGCTTAGGCTAATCATATGCGACGTGGTCTGGTTCACATGTGTGGTTATCTCTGTCTAACCGACTTTCATGTCCTAAGTACTTATACAATGTAGTCTGCATAACATCGCTTCCATCAACAGCAAAAATTCGATTTAGCAGCAGGTTAGTCATTAGTTGCGTCTTGTTTATATTAATCTTTAGTCCGACCTCCAAGGAAACGTGATATAACTTTTTAAACATTATTGTAGCATCATACATACGATCGGCTATAAGGACGATGGCATCTGTAAATCTTAAATGGCTGAGCTTCTTCTCTTCATTTATGTTGGTATCATACGCGTTCAGATGTGTTTTCTTACTAAACAAACTAACTAACAAACACTAAATTCCAAACCCGAAGGAAGAAGAGGAGTAAAATGTTCATTGAAAAGATAGAGCGAAATATAATGCAAGAACAAGCAACACATGCCAAATAAAAAACTTTCAGTGGACGGGATTTTAATAAATTATCCAAATTACTAAATAAACAAAGCAAAGAAATGATTAGAATGAAGGATATCACAGAACAAGCGAAAAATCGCAAAGGTATGTCCCGCTAATGATAATGATGAACATATTTTTTGTGGCGTCTGTAAACTCAAATTTTATTCAGGTATAGTTGATTTTTGGAAGCTCGAGTCATCATTGGAATATTTCTAATAAAATAATTTTTCATTATCGCTTATTTTTAACCGTTTTATTTTCCAAATTTAAACTTCATTAATAATTTGTAACCTCGGAAATCTTTTTTGGATGGTGCTAGAAAGATAACCAATGGAGACACTGCGGACGGCAGCCAGATGGTTGGTGGAAAGCGAGTCGTGGGTTCGAAACTAGCTTTTGGAACCGGGATTGGGTCCAACGGACGAAATAAGTAAAGATAGGATAAGAGATATTAGAAAAGATATAGAAATAAACAAAAAGATAGATGGGTAAAATTACCAAAGATAAGAGAAGATAGAAACAGGGCGCCACTCAATTTTTTGGGGTTAAGGAGAAAATTAAGAAACCTTAGAAAAGAAAAGAGATAAGGAAAGATATCCTTCAGAGATTAGAGGTCAAACCCAAGGAAAGATACCAACAGTTAATTATCAAATAAATTTGGTCAACACAATATATAAACAAATAATAAATATATTAGGTATTACACTTACTTACCTACGAAACCAGGAATCAGCCTGATCTTTCTACTGGTCAAAGGTATAGTAATAAATTATTATACTAAGCAAATATTTAGAGCTACTATTTTATCAGGGAACTTGTTAGGAGCCGACAAATAAAATACATGCATAAAACATTAACAATATATTAAACACAAAATTATGATGCTGCTAAATGCAACACAAGTAATAAAAATACACAACTATGAAATGGTGTTATATATGTATAAAATTAAGCAATAATATAATAAAAAAAATACCTTTATCAAGATATATAAGGCAATCATATACAAATATAGTTTGGCATATCTCGAGATATTATAGGAAAGATAATGAGCAATAATTATAGCAAATACAAAAGATAGCAAAAATTTCTTAACTCTAAATTTACAAAAAAACAAACAGATTACAGAGTTGAAAACATTAACTAGCCAAACCGCACTTGGCTAGGTGGGTTACTATCTCGCACTATTATTTAATGCTAAACTGAGATGTTCATAGTTATTATTTATGGAAAGTTCTTGAATTGTTCTTTAAATTAAATATAAAAATCGGCAATTTACAGATGAACATATGGATGAATGATGGGTGATACGTCCAGATAATGGCAGGTGGTATGATACCATACCATATTACTCGCCCAGATAATTTGCAGATAAAGATTATAGTAACTTACATAATTCCTGATGATGGCAGCTTAATTCACTGAATTTAATATACTGTACTGGTATTCAACACTAAATTTAATTAGGTACCATTAAAGGTAGTGTAGAACTATATATAACTTAATATAGTCCAAGACAAGAAAACTGAAATATAGAGTGTATACACAATTAGAAAATAATTCACAGAGACGATAATTTCAGGCAAGCGATCACACTCAACGAGAGGCCACCGAGAAGTCTCACGAGATAATCGACCTGTGCTCAACGAGAGCCCACCGAGAAGTCTCACGAGATAATCGACCTGTGCTCAACGAGAGCCCACCGAGAAGTAAGTTGGTTCCACTAAAAATTTCACCAACTATCCAAGAAAAAAGAAGAAGTAGGTATCTCCCCCACTTAAAATCATCGGACAGTTGTAGGTAATTCTGAGGAAGTAAAAATTCCGAAAGTTTTGAGTTACCGGTAGCAACAATTGGACATGAGAAGCAGACAAAACATTGGATTAAGTTAGTGTCAAAAGATACGTGCCTTCGGCCAAAATTATCAATTTATGTAAAAGAACCTGCATACTCAAAAGCATTAGATCTTTTCATACTGAGTATTAAGACGGAAAGGATTAACTACCTTTAGTAATTAGGGAAGTCCATTATAATTTAGTAGATCCAATATTATTTTCTTATCGTAAACACGGGAATGCCTAATCATCGGCGTATCGCACGGGGGTAAAAGAAATTAAAAATAATTAATATTTTAACAATAAAAAAAATGTTACAAATTTTTAAAATTTTAGGTAGTTTAAACTAAAATATAGATATAGGCTATAGACAAAATATCTTTCAAGAGACAGTGTGAAAAAATGTAAAAAGCAAAACGAACCGTACGCAATACATAATTTGCACTAGTCAAAACAAAAATATTTAAACAACTTTGAACTTTTCATTTTCTTATTTTCATTTTAAACAGTCCATTGAATGTACGCACCTGAAGTAAATAACTGTTTGCATTAATCGAAATGAGTGATAAAACTCATTCAATTCACATTGCACTATTTCATATTAAATAAAGTATATGCCTGTGTACTGATGCAAAATCACAAGCGCTTTTTTTGCGTCGAATATTTTAATATACCGCCAATAAAGTCGAAATTTTCAAATGCCGCCGTCGGGTCGATAAATATCTGAACTGTAATTTAATAAGCATTTAGTGTCGGCTATGAAAAACAAGCGAATACTTTTCCGATTTACGCATCACGTTCAAAACTGTCAAATATTACCACCATATCCATATGGGTATATGTCTCGTATTTAATATAACAATTTTATTTTATTATTTTACTGTATATATTAATACTAAGAGAAATAATAACAAAACAAATTATAGTCGCAAGAGTTTTAACATCGCCAAGTAGAGAATCAGATCACAAAACTAATTAAGCAAAAACTATCCATACTATAAAAAACGAAACACAGCCTCTAGATTATAATATAAAATGGTTGTCTAAAACACGCTTAAAAGAAAAATTGAGTCAAACCCATTAACAAGGGAAGCAAATATAAACGACATGTGGGCAAAAATACAATATTAAAGCTACAAAATAATTGATTATTTTTGTATTCAGTGTTTTTAGCTCAAGCAGCTGATACAAACAAAAAAAAAACAAACAAGAGTACAGTGTAACCAACCGAGTACTTCAGTTGAAATTAAAAAATATGACGAAGATAATTCAAGTATTGTAAATTTGCGCTAAAGTCCAACTGATTTAAGAGACCGTGTGCTTGCAGAGTTGTCAAAATAGTGACAGTGAAAATGAACGCGACGATCCTTTTGATTCGGAGGATTCTGTAATCGACAAAAACTATGTTCTTTCTTCAGATGAATCGTACAGTGATGTAAGTGAGATTGATTTATTCGACGATGATAATGAGACAGAAATTGGTACCGAAAAAATGTCAGGATCTGAAAATGATGATGAAAACGAGTGGCATGATATAGGTGAGAGTGACAATGAAACTGGTGAGTTGAATCAATATCAAGATATGCCTATATTAAATTTTAACGTTAACGAAATAAAAAATCCTATAGACGCTTACAAGTTATTTGTAACCGATGATCTTTTACAGAATATTGTCACTGAAACAAATGGATTTGCTCGGGAAATGTTGTTAAATATACATCGATCAAAATCATGTATACGTTACTGGGTTGACTGCGATATAGCCGAACTGAAACTTTTTTTTTTCAATATGTATAGTTATGGGATTAGTTGATGGTTCCGCAATAAATTTATATTGGTCGAAAGATCCCATGTTCAGGAATGAGTTTATTACGACTACCATGAGACGAGACAGGTTCTTTTTACTGATGCGTTGCATTCATTTTTGTAATAATCAGCAGTGTAATAAAGATGATCGGCTCTATAAGTTAGGGGAAGTTTTAAAAGTACTGAATAAAAATTTTCAAGCTGCATTAACTCCAGGACTGATTTTAGTAGTCGATAAAAGTATAGTACCTTATCAAGGAAGACTGCAAATAAAGCAATATCTACTAAATAAAACACACTTGTATGTAACTAAATTATATAAGTTATGTACAGTGGATGGTTACACTAACAACATAATCGTTTATCGTGGTAAAAATACGACTACCAATGCAAATACTGCTCAGAGTGAGCAGATAGTGTATGATCTTCTTGAACATGTTTAATTCGAAAATGGCTACTATCGCTACTTGTATGCTGATAATTATTACTCAAGTGAACCTTTAGCCAAATCATTATTCAAAAAACAAATAATTTATTGTGGAAACCTGAGGTCCAACAGAAGAGGTATTCCCAAAACGGTACCTAAAAAAATGAAAAAGGGAGAAATTTGGGGTACACAGAACAACTCCTTACGTATTATAAAATGGATGGACAAACGGCCAGTTCTGATGTTAAGCACTGATGGAACCCATACAACTGCTTTAAAACCAACTGGAAAGCGAAACTGGCAACGTGAGTTTGTATTGAAACCAAAGGCAATTATTGATTACAATCAAGCAACAAAAGGAGAGACTTAGTGATTTTGCTTGTAACATCTATTTTAAATGCCTGGATTATTAATAACAAGATTAGTTGTTCCACAACATTATCTATAAAGGAATTTAGAAGAAGATTGGCGCAGGAGTTACTTGTTACTACAGCTGCACACGAAAACATCAATACTCCCAAAAGAGTTCCTCATATTTTTTTAAACCGTCAGGACCTGGAAAGAAAATGAGAAGGAAATGCCAAGGATGCTATCATAAATTAAGAGAAACACATTCAAGCAAACAGGCAAGTAATATGGTGACAAAAGTAACAAGTTACTGCAATGAATGTCTTGGACAACCAGGAATGTGTTTATCTTGCTTTAATAGCATTCATAAAAATCATTTATTTTCCTGAAACTTTGTTTTTTTTTTGTTTAATAACTAAAAACATAAATATTATTTTGTTTACATGTTTTTTGTTTTCAAATATCATTTACACTAATAAAATATTAAGAAGTTTTGATCTTTTAATCTAAATCTGTAAAAAATAGAAAGCTGTCTTGATACTTTAAAATATTCTTAATAGGAAACCTGATCAAAAAACGAATGACAATGGTTTTAAAATGTTTTTACTGTTAATAACTTATCTTAAAACTCGTATAATTTATATTATAAAACTGTAAAATTGTAAAAACTAATTACGTCATCACCGGTCTCCGACGGTCGGCAACGCACCGTGTTCGCGTCAAGCCACCGGTCCTGGGGGACCGGTAACGCACTTTTCTTTGGTTGACATATATTGGGAACGCAGTCAACCTGTTAAGACCTGTCCACTAGTACACTAACAAAACTCAATTTAATTACTATTTTAATGGGAATAAGCCACAATTAAAGTTTAAAATAAGTTTATTGACGTTTTAATTTCCACTTAGGAAATCGATCTCAAAATACAAACATGAACAAATTAAACAAATTTTGTTTTTTGTTCCTTGATGAAAAATTCTTCTAATAATTTAATTTTATCTGACATTTATATTGACAATTCAGATATATATTATACATTTTAAAGCGGATGACTTTAAAGTGATATTGCCAATGATGCTGAGTTGCATTCCTGGGACGACTTTATTGTCTATAAATTCGATTACATGAAATGAAATTTTACTTGAGGATATCCGTCGAAAAAAATCATAGGACATTATTTCGTATTACGTCTTAAAAAAACACAACCACATATTAAGATGACAGTAAAATTCTCCTGTTAGTGATTCAATAGTAAATGATGAAGTACAAACCAGGAAAAAAACCTCATAATAATATCCCAACATAGTAAGTATTTGGTCTTTGGTCTTTAGTTTCCTCTCAATAAACACCAAATTCTGATTTTATATGTATGTTATTTAAAAAACATAAATAATGTATCCCTGATATGTTACCGACTTACTAATAGTCTTATAGTGGTATTTTCTTTTTATTAACTTCCTCTTTTAATATGGGTAACCAGATCCTACTGCATTCTGCGAAGAATTTTCGACACAATTGGTCTCATTTAGCATAATTAGAGCCGGTTCTTTGTTTTTTCCCTTTTTACCATCGGTTTCGTTTATGACTGTACTTGAATCGTTCCATTGAATTCTATGTTCATTTTCCTATGCATGTATACATATTTGAGATTCATCAAATTCTCTATTTTTAATATAAGATTGTTGTTCACTTATTCATAACTTATTGATAACATTTAATGGGCTTGATGTTTCACCTACATAAAACTGATCGCATTCACAAGGTATTTCATAAAAACAATTCTTTGTTCTTTCTTGTTCATTGTTAGGTTAAGTTTTAGATAAAATAGATCTTAACTTACCAACGATAGCGCTATTCATCGACTTCCAGCAAGCATACGATAGAATAAAAAGGAAGGAATTAAAAGAGACCTTTGAAGAACTGGGAGTTAGCAGAAAGTTGCGTAACATGATACATCTTACTTTAGAGAATACAGAAAACAGAGTCAAAGTAAACAATCAAGCATCGGACAAATTTATAGTAAACGAAGGATTAAGGAAGAGCGAGACTTTGTCATTATTACTCTTCAATTTATGCTTAGAAAAATAATGCGAGAAGCGAGAATCAATAGAGAAGGACTCCTATATCATAAAAGACACCAGGTTTTGGCATTTGCGGATGATATAGTGTTGCTGGAAAGAGGAAAAAAAGAGCTACAGGAGATAGTACAGAGAATAGTAAAAGCAGCAAAAAAATGGGACTTTACATAAATGAAACTAAAACAAAATGTATGCAGTGAACAGATGATCAGTTTAGGGATGGACAAAAGTTTAAAGTACAAGTAGAAGAAAGATCATCATACGAATTCGAAATGGTAGAAAGATTTACATACCTAGGTACAATAATATCACGTAAACCTAACATTAAAAAAGAAATACAAGCTAGAATAATGGCAGGCATTAGAAGTGTACATGCTCTTAGTGGAATGTTGAAAAGCAAGTTTTTATCAAGAAAGGCAATAATACAGTTATACAAAACAACTATACAACCAATTGCAACATACTGCAGTAAGACGTGGACAATGACAAAAAATGAACAAAATTTACTGGAGATACGGGAAAGGAAAATCTTGAGGAAGATATATGGAGGAATAATAAGGGACGGTTTATGGATAAGAAGATCAAATGATAAGTTAAAGAAATTATATAATCAACCTAACATAATAGAAGTCATAAAGGCACAGAGACTAAGATGGCGAGGTCACCTAGAAAGGATTCCGAAGACGAGGAGTCAAAAAGGTTACTAAACTACACTATAACTTCAAAAAAGAGAAAAGGAAGGCCAAAAAATAGATGGAATCGGGAGGTAGAAAAAGATATGGAAGAAATTGAACTAGACGGCCAGAAAAGAAAAATGAATAACAAGAAGGAATGGAGAAAAGTCACATATCGATCCAGAGAAGATCTCAGTACATAAAGGAAAGCGAAACTGAAAAAAGAACAACATTTTTTAAGCCATGGCCTCTAAGGCCTTTAGTGCTATTGCATATATACGTAAGTATATATAAATAATAAATAAAACCAATAATATAACCTTTAACTCATTTTTCGAAATCTATTTAAATTGGTCGTAAAATTTAATATTACAAACTGTACGTCTATCAAATATACGACTTAGAAACGTCTACCTAACTCTAATATATTACTCCCTCTCGCTCAATACCAAATAAAGTTTAGTGAGAATAAAATATTAATTCCTTTATATACATTAATTTTAGTTTGGTGGTTTTGTACTTATAATTCTTGTATAAGAAAAAACTCAAAGACCAACTATACCTTCTTGGCCTAATAATTAACCACCGAATAACCCTTAGTTAAATCCTTAGACAAAACATTACCAAATGGCGAACATATCTGTTTTCGCATGCAATACAGGAACCAGCGGGGGTGTTGTTGCATTATCAAGGACGTCAGAGGATATTAGAGGGTGCGATATGATTGAGGGGGTGCACGCGACCCTTCAGAACTGCATGAACGGATCTTAAATGGATTTCAAGGAGGAATTAGGATCAAATAAAAATACTTCAGGGATATTAAAATGTACAGAATATTAAAGTACATTATAAATCATAAATGGAATCAATCAACATATGAATCTATATATGAATATAAATCACGAGTTTCAGATAGCGTTATTGATATTAGCAAAAGAACAAAATTAAGTCAATAAAACCATGGTTCAGACAGGAAGTGAAATGGAAAACCAAAAAAAAAATGAGAAGCATATTAAATGCATTTACTTTTCTTTTTCGAGTCCAGATTCCTATCTAATTTTAATTGAGACTCTTAAACTAATAACGATCCAACCGTAGATTGTAGAAGGTATAGATTAAGGCACACTTGAGATATGACAGAATGTGTGTCACAGTTTGTTGTTTTCTACAATCGTATAGTTTACCGTCAGTTGTTTGTGGATTACCCTACTTCATTTTATTTGTCTCTACTGGAGCTGGGCAGATCTGTTTCGTATACGAAGTCCTCCAGATCTTTCAGTCAAGACCTCTACGTGATGGTCTCTCTTCTTGAAATGGAGGGTAGTTTTATGGCGGGTTGACTCTCATACAACGCAGAAAAGTTTTTCTGCATTTTAGCCTAGAGTGGTTGGGTGAGAATTTAAGTGCAAAAAAGAAAATTTAATAAACATTATAACTAATTCCACAGTTTTATATTTCAACACCTGTTGGTCAGTTGGTCTTTAGTAATGCTATTACATATTAGTTTTACAGTTCCCCCATTGGCTTGAGGTTTAACTGAACTTCTTGAACTATACCCATTTACACACTGCTTTCAATTCTGATTTAATTTTAATATTTCAATTTCATAGTCAATTTTTTTCTTCTCGTTTTTACAGTATTGACAGTGCCTGGTCGACCATTTTATTGTAGTCAACTACCCACTGTCCAATAGATCATTTGGTCTATTTCTTTCATTCTCACTTTATGTACACTTCATTTCGCCTCAAACCTACAACCTTATTATTACAGACGGGTGTGACTGTGAGATCTGGATTATGCAATCTAGTTTAAATCAAAATATTCTATATGTCATATTTCATCAGCTGATTTTTTCAGTAGTTGTTCTAGTTGGACCTTTGGCCAATGAAAACTTATAAAGAATTTTAATATGTGCTGATCACAGATCCATAACTTTAAATGCCTATCAAAGTTGTCATATGTCACATGTCACCGTATCATTTCCGCTTAGATCATTATCCCTCCAGATAATGACAAAGAATGTAGCGTAGAATCTTTAAAGTAATTTTAAACTGTTTGTCTTCGTTTTAGTGTAGTGTTTTGTACAATTTTATGTTATTATTAATGCTTCCACATTCTACGCTTGCCGGATAGTTTATATTTTGACGAAGTAAGTCTAAAACGTTAATCTCAAAAACTTTTTTTCATCTATTGACTTCGAGTTTTTTATCGAAGTTAACTAATTTCCTTCATCTAAAAATACGTTTTCTTGGCTTATCTCAGATGCCCCTGAAGATGCTATTTTAAGCGAAAGTACTTGGGCTAGATTTAATTAACTTGTGCTCGATAATAGCCTTATTTTTCAAAGTTCAATTATAATTTTGTTGGTCTTTAAATACTCAATTGCATATAAACCATTCACGGAGATTGCGTAGCCACGAGATTTTACGTCTTCCTACGCTTTTTCTGCCTTTGATTTTGCCCTGCATTATATGCCTTTAGAGTTCGTATTTTTTACTTTTTATGATGTGTGCCAAGTATTCCAACGTCCTCATTTTTATTGAATTTAAAACTTCGCATTGTTTTCCTAGTTGTTTGTGTTGTGCATTTGTTTTGCGATCCATCCATGATATTTTCAGAATATGCCAGTAAAGGTAATGGATTTTGACAAGAGCTATGAGTCATGCCGATTTAGTAAACAAGTTTAACTGTTATTTACAAGGTCATAGCTCTTGTCAAAATCCATTAGCTATAACACCATATTTCGAATGCTACCAGGTTTCTAATGTTGGATTGTTTCAGTGTCCAGGCCTCAATCCCATATGAAAAGCTGGAGAAAATATAACATCAAAACATTCTTATCCGGACCGGTATATTGATATTGCGATTACAGAAAAAATTTCTAATTATGTTAAAAGGGATGGCTTGGTTGTATAAATTAAACAACAATGATGATAAAAACACCCTTCGGCGCACTCTACGACGAATCTGGATATCCTGAGTTTATTTTCAACTTTAACTTTCGCTGTTTGATTCCGATAGAGGTTATACATAATTCTGATGTCTGCACCCTGTCAAATGCTTTATCAAAATCAATGAAACAAGCATATCTTACTGATTTATATCTAAACATCTCCGCGAAAAAACTCTCACTACAAACATTGCATCTCATGTTCTGAGACCTTGCCTAAATCCCATTTGTGTATTACTTATGCATCCAATTAATTTATTATGTATTATATTGTGAATTACTTTTAAAAACAATTTCAACATGACTCGTTAAGTCTTTGGTGCGATGTTCATTGCACTTATTTGGACTAGCTTTTTTGAGAAGCAGTATAAATGTCGACTGGAGATATTCTTTAGGTATTATACCTGTTCTATGTATAATCTATCTATTGAATAGATTTAAAAGAAGGTAAATATATTCAGTATCCACAATTTTGAGTAATTTAATGAGAAATTTATCAGACCCAGGAGATTTACCACTTTTAGCTTGCTTCATTGCATATTCGATTTTTTCTCGTATAATGTCTTTTTTGGTTTATATCTGTTATAAGTATATCACTTTTATCTTTTAGTTGCCTAGTTTGATATGTTTTCCTCATTCCTGTTAGTTCTCTTATTCTTCTATCTTAAAAAGTCATATTTTTTCTCATTTTCTTCCGATTCTTGACACTGCTTATTGGATATTTTGTTTTAAATTACTTTCATTCATTAATATTAGTATCTCTTTAGTCATACTACCTTTTTATTTTTTTTTCTTTGGTTTAAAATTTTTATTTGCTCTTTTAATTATTGCTTGTTTTATATTCTTCTATTTGTTGTAGCTACTTTTATTCAGTTTTTGTGCATTATGTAAATTTTAAGTAAGAGTTTTTACAGTTTGTTTCTTTGTTTGTAGCTCTCTTTAACATATTAATATAATGGTTTAAAGCGGATTAGTATATGACTGTTTGGAAAATACCCAATGTTGAATATTCAGATTATCGACTAAGAAGAATGCAGATGGAGATGAATATAATTTTTAGATTTGCTGAACAAATATATGGTAATATTTGAGACACTTCTTAAAAACTTTAAAAATAATTATTTATCAAAGATACTTGGTTCTAAACCATCAATTTGATTTTAGTAATAAGTACTATATAAACAATTACTTGGTTATGATTGTGGTTATGGTAGATTGGGCAGGACTCATTTATGAGCCGTTCAGACACCTACACTTCCTAAAACGGGTTCATTTTATCCACCCCTATTATACGGAATAGAGATATAAGGACCTATTCTTTAGCATTTCTGGGGCTCAGGATGATCTGGTGTCCCATATCTGCAGTAATCAGCAGCGTCTCCAAGTCTGAACCCTTCCTGCCATTCTGAACGTCTAATCCTTTAGTAGCCTTGTGGTCTTATAGAAAGCCGCAAGTCTCTTTAAGGATAACTCCCTCATTTGGCTAGATTGCACAAAGATCGAACCCAGGATCTGCCACCTTTAGTAGGTCAGTACCGGGCATTTCCAGAGGATATGTGAGGATATTTCCTCCTTCTCGTTACAAGGACGGCACCGTGGGCTATCCGCTAGTCTAACTAGCCCAAAAATCCTTGAACCTAGACAGAAGAAGCTCTATATGTACTGAAAGGCACTCTAATCACAGGTTTGGGTTCCACTGGCAGAGTGAATGAGCTCTGTCGTAACATTAGTTCAAGCAACATTAGCAAGTGCTCTCTTGTACTCAAGAACTAGCTTAGAGCTGACTTTCTGCGCTTCCAAAGCCTTTAGCGGTGCTTAAATATTAAAGCAGATAGAGATGGTCCTGCCTAAGTAAGCCTATCATTTCCTGAGCACATAACAGGATTACAAAGATCTCGGCCTGAAAGACTAATGCAGGGAGCCGAGAGCCCGGCTAGATTCAAATTCGACTTCGCTCTCATATACTCATTCGTGAATTGTGACCCATTCGTGAAATAGGTGAGCCTGCTTTGACGGATCAGTTCAGGCTCTTGTTCCAGGCTCATTTCCCGTCAGGAAATTAAAACAAGAAGGGAAATGAAAATTCAAATTGGGGAGTAATGCTGTCCTGTACCATAGAAAGCACAGGACAACAATCCAGGTCCTGTCTCCAGATGTCGCAATGGCCCATCTGCACTGACAAAAAAAGAATTAAAAAATATTAGATGAAAAACGTTTTTTCCTATAATAAATTTCAGTGTTTAAGCACAAAAGTTTAATCTATAGGTAATCTTTAATTGGAAGACAATATAGAAGAATATTAACAAAGATTAAAAAAAAACAGGATCATAAACAGGGTTATGATCCTGTTTATGATCCTGTTTTTAAAGATTAAAAAAAAACAGGATCATAAACAGGGTTGTGTTGGATCTTTCACTTTGTCTATAAAGGATAAATTATTTAAACCGAGCTTTCGGTTCATACCAAGTTATGAATATTGCAGATGTAATTTAACAACTCTAAACTGATACAAAGTTTCGTATGTTATTTAATTTTATACTCATTTTAGAAATACATAAGAGCACAGTTTCTATCACAAGCAATTACAACGATCTGTATAAAAGACTTTTCAAATAAAAAAACTATAGACATCAATAGGTACCTTTTGAGTTAGTTTTGTACAAGAATTTATAGAACTAATATGACTACGCCGACAAACTTCAAATAGAGCACAACAATAGATGCAAATAAGTTTATTTTACCAAACAGAAATAGAAATATTGGGTATAAAAAATAACGGGTAGCTCTATTAGACACGGGAAGGTAGGGATACATGAAAGACAGTTGGTCATTGATCTATACTCAAATACCCCATTTAGGAGCTCTTACCAGATCAGTATTCGGCTTGAACTTTCAGAACGGTTGACCTTTAATTATCACCTTAAGGCCCGGGGTTCGAGGTTTTACCAGATCAGTTCTTCGGTTTGAACTCGGTTCTCTCTAATGATTTACGGCATGTTATATCTTTAGCGGTTTTCTATAACCAGCGTGTATCGATGGTATTGGTGGCCACTAGTGACAGTGCAGACATAAAGTGGGACAGCCGTCAGCAAGTGTAGTTGGCTAATGATGACGGCATGCCATCCTTACAATAAACATATACATTTATTACATTCTTAAAAAACTATATCGTTTTCTTAATATTATATCACCACCATCGTCATCATATTCGTGACTACCCAAACAAATTATAATTGGCCCTATTGTTTCTTTTATTATGATATCAAATTTCCAGAGTTTTTCTTCCTATAACATGTCTTATATTTTATATTAAGTAATTTGCTAGTTGATGAATAGCTTCAAGTTTAAATGTGATATTGTTTTTCACCACATGTCCCCTCATTTGAGCAAATATGTGCTAAGTCAAGTTACACCAAAATTTATAAAAAAAAATTAAAAAAAACGATCTAGGTGAGAAAGTCATTAAGATATAAAAGGAACCCAAGTTCAATAAATACATACTTAACGTCGATGTTAAGATAGTGCAAGTTTTCGATAACATTGTGCTAACCAGAAGACGTAATTAGGGCAAAGTTTTTTGATTTACTGGAAAATCTTAATTCAAGAATCTAGTTAGAGAAACTGACTACCTACTTTAGAATTAAAAGTTTTAGTCACACTATTGATGTTTGTGGTTTCTAATATTGAAATATTAATTTATCATATAGTAATTGTATTAAAAAAAAGTTAAGTACTAGTATATTACCATGCAATATCAGTATCTGAATATTTTTGCTTTTTCAAGCAGCACAAGTTTTAGATTTATTAATATTAAGTCCTTTTATAAAAAATCTGCCGTAGATTCGTCAAATCTAAAGCAAGTAACATTGTAAAAACTACGAAATTATACGCTATTTCACGATATTTCTTTGCAATGAAATTCAGATATGCATTCCAAAACGGAATACTGGCACAGGATATTTACTTTCTGCCTGTGTGGAAGTAATATTAAATAAGTTTGTTTTCGTTTGGTGTTTAAACATCTTTGTTTAAAAAGTTAAATATTATTACGTTTCTAATCCAAATGCAGGTATAAAAGTACAGTATATAAACGAACATCGGCGTGACATAAATAAGTCATAAGACATAAATAAGTCTCAAAATATGTTTTTTTTTTCAATAGCTTTGTATAAAATAATCCAATGGACACCATGGTATCATCGTTTTACAAAAGTTTCACCAATTAGGTGAAAATAACATTGTGGGATGGTCATCGCCGTTTGACCAAATCATATCGATATAACGGTACCTTTTAGATAGTTTTTAAAATTATTGATAATTTAACATTCCAATTTTTCTTCCTTCTATTGGGAAATACGCCACTGGATTGTTGCCCCCGGAATCTCCCGGATCAAGGGTAGGCCTCCTGGGTCAACCGAAGCCGGAACAAGCTGACGCGTTAGGGGGTGCTCTTTAAGGGTTGTAATCGAAAAATCTATGATAATATTTACCCTGCTTCCTTCTGTCAAATGCGTTCTGTATTATGTTCAAGCCTTAGCTCAAGCTGTCTCTTTGTTTGTATTTGATTTCAATCCGAAGATTTCTTTTCTTGTGTATTATGTTTGCACTTCGTTTTTATTGTATAGTAAATATGCGACAAAAATTTAAGCAAATAAATAGAAATTGTAATATAAATAAATCAGTGATATATAAAAGTGTGGATGAAATTTAAAATTAAGGCAGTGAAAGCACAACTATTAACCATCTTAACTACGTAGACGAAAAGTACTGGACAACTACAAAAACTAGATTAGAAACATAAATGTAATCGAGGTGACCTAAAGGAATAATTCAGGTTTTTCTTTTATTTTTGAAGACGTCGAAAAAGGATATTGAGCTACTTATTCTCTAAAATTATGAGACTATTGTCAAAAATGGCGATAGGACGAAAATTAAAACGTATTTAAAATCTTTTTTTCGTGTTTTAAAAGGTGCTATATCTCATGCAGATGAGATAAAGATAATTAAGATAGTAAAAGAATTTTACACAGAATTATATATACAAAGAGAGTACATACAAAGAAAGACGGCATCAAGTTAAGAAAAGTTTAGAATGTGGGTTCAGAGGATATCCCAGAAATAACAATCGAAGAAGTCTCAAAGTCATTAAATCGAATGAAAAGCAATAAAGCCGCTGGTGACGACCAAATCGTTATTGAGGCAGTTAAAGCAGGAGGAAAGACAGTATTGAAAGCATTGACACAATTATATAACTTATGCCTTTCAAAAGAGGTTACACCATCTCAGTGGAATATAACTGTTATAGTAGTCATGCACAAAAAGGGAGATATAACAGAGCTAAAGAACTATAGACCTACTAGCTTGTTATCTCACGTTTATAAGTTGTTTATGAAGATAATAACTAATAGGTTGGCATCAAAACTAGGCATCAACCTTGCGAGCAAGCTGGATTAAGAGCTCGATACGGAACAAATGATGCAAACCATTAAGTCGTTGATTGAAAAAAACCATTGAATATAATGGACCCCTGATACTTGTCTTTGTCGACTTTGAAAAAGCATTTGATACGGTCAATCAAAGTGAAATTCTCCAAGCTCTAACACAATGTAGAATAGATCACCGATGCATATCCCTCATCAGAAACATCTATCAGTATGGTACAATCTGTTTAGGACTTAAGATACTGGGACTTTTCGTATTGAAAGAGGCGTTCGGCAAGGAGACAACATGTCTCCTAAATTATTTACAACTTTGATAGAATACGCTTGCAAAACAATAGATTGGAACGAAAAAGGCATCAATATAGATTATTGTTTTTAAATAACCTTAAATTTGCAGATGACATCGTTCTTATTGCAGACAGCTTTGATCAGGCACATATAATGCTCCAAGAACTTCATACTGCCACAAAAAGAGTTAATAGAGTTAATTAATAAATTTTTCAAAAACACATAAACACATAAATTTATGACAAATTTAGTCCACAACAAAAACATCTTAGTAGGAGACAAAGATATTGAGCCAGTTGACTCCTATAAATACTTGGGCCATAAGATCAGAATAAGTTGAGAAAACCAAACAATCGAGCTGAAAAGAAGAATAAACTTCGCTTGGGTTGCATTTGGAAAGATGCAAGACACTTTTAGGTCTAAGATTCTAATGTGTCTGAAAAGAAAAGTATTTAATCAGTGTATTTTGAAAGTGATGACCTACAGCGCAGAAACGCTAACACTCACAAGAACAACAGTGCGTAAACTACAAGTTACGGAAAGGGCAATGGAGAAAATAATGTTAGGGATTTCTATATCCCTAATACCCAATGCTACTATACGCAAAATATCAGGAGTAGCAGACGTTATTGAAAGGATAACAACAATAAAGTGGAACTGGCAAGTCATGTAGCAAGATCAGTTGATGACCGGTAGACAAAAGGAATTTTTGAATGGAGACTCCAAATACAAGCTAACAGAAAAAGAGGTCGACCCCCAACGAGCTGGACAGATGACAAAAAATAAGTGACTATAAATTGGATTCAGATAGCGCAAAATCGGACTAAGTGGAAAAGCATGCGAGAGGCCTATGTTCAGCAGTGGACGTTAGAGGCTAGTTGATGATGATGATGATGTATGAAGTATTTTAAATAAAAGTCAAATCTCTAAAATATTTTTTTGTTGAGTGGATAATATTTTCAACGTATTTTGTTTTTTATTACAAAAGTGAAAGAATTTAATTTTTTTTTCTCTGAAAAAATGGCTTGTAAGCGAGAGCTTAACTGTAGAATCCCTGTGAACACAGATTTTACTAAATTTTTTTATATACTTGGATATTAATAAAATTTGATATGAAACGTCGCTGATATTATATATTTTAAATTACACTCAAAACAGGTACTTCAAATATTTATTTACTTTGTTGACTTTGCTTTCGCGTTTGATGGGGTAAACTATCGAACTCAGTAGCATATATTACTTTCATGCAATTTGCCATTCCGCATTCTGGCCTTGAAGATGTAACCGTTACGATGACATCTCCCATTTTAATATAACCTAAAAATATAAATATTGAGATTATTTTGAGACCTGACCAAGGAATTTTTTTAGAAATAGTTTGTATATTATTATGTTCTTATATATATAATATCGTTATAATAATATGGTTGCTAAACAGGTAAATTTTCATTGTATACCGGGTGTACCAATTAAACTGTGTTTTTTTTAGTTGTATCACTCTGTGGAATATCCATTTATAAAATATTGAAATTAAAACCTAACTATAGCCTCATGTTTTCTCAACACTTTGTTTTTTTATTCATTCACTTATGTTGAATAATACAAAAGTTAGGTAGTTTAACAACTAGCCATGTTTTTCATCAATGCAGACGTTGTTCGGTGATTTAACTCACCCGCAAAATTAACCCCACCATATTGTTTTGTTTACATTATGTTTCCTAAATTTGTGTCATCAAAAGATTTTTGACATATAGTCGTTGTACGACAATGTTGCAAATCTGTTTCCGTGTTAATAACAGTTCTTGAACAATTTGTAATTAAAATTAACAATTAGAATTGTAATTTTATATCATTGTGAGCGAATATTGTTTAAGTTAAAATTTTATTGGATATTTATTGTTTGTGATTTTAAAAATGCCACTCGTTCCACTGATGCTGCTAGGTCAGTGGGTTTAGTTGATGCTAGTTACAGTCAACGTCATATCGCTGGTATACGCGATGTATCCAGAACTACGGTATAAGATGCCATAAGACGATTTCGTGAGACAAGATCGTACAACTGCAGGCCAGGTCAAGGCCTACAACGATGCACTTCAGTTCGAGATGACCGTGTCATTGTCACTAAAGTATAGAGAAATCGCTTTTGCACAGTTTCTGAAGCTCATTAGACTTCATTTTGCGCGAGAAAATGCTAACTGGACTATGACGGAATGGAAGAATATACTGTTCTCAGACGAGAGCAGACTAGCCCTAAAAGTTCCAGATGAACTCCAACGTGTCTATAGGCGTCGAAATAAAAGGTTTGCTGCATGCGCTATAACCGAAACAGTGGCTTACCGAGGGGGGTCAGTAATAATTTGGGGAGGTATTTCTTACGAAGCGCGTACTGATCTTCGGTGTTCGGTAGAGGCAGTGTGAATTCTCAAGTATACATGCAAGAAGTTCTTCAAGACCATGTCATTCCTTTTGCACCATTCATTGGTGATAACTTCAGACTAATGCATGACAATGCACGTTGCCATACAGCAAGTTCTACCATGGCCAGCATACAGTCACTATCTTAACCCAATTGAGCATATCTGGAGCAACCTCAAAAGACGAGTAAGGACAAGAGTACCAGCCCTTTCATCCTTTAAAGAGCTGAATACAGCTGCTGTAGGGGAGTGGCACAATATCCCCCACTCTGATATCCAGGATATCATGAATGGATTGCCAAACCGGCTCCAAGAAGTCCTAAGGGCTAGAAACGCAACACCCATTATTGATACTTACCAATTTTTTTTTTAAATAGACTTTGATTTCCAAAATATTATTAATTTGAATTTTCTTTGAAGATTTTATTCATTGGATTTTTACTGTAACAAATGACTTTTTTTTTAAAAGATTATTTTTTCTCTTCCACGGAAATAAAAATTGATAAAAAAATATGTTAAAGCACCTAACTTTTGTATTATTCAACATAAGCGAATCAATCAAAAGTGAAATGTTGAGAAAGCATGAGGCTATAGTTACGATTTAATTTTAGTATTCTACAAATGCTAGAATATTGCACAGGATGATGCAAACTTTAAAAAAAAAACATAGTTTGATTCGTACACACGGTATACAATGAAACAATCAAACATAGCAGTATTATTATAAACATATTGTCAACAAATAAGGCTATAACATATTAAAAAAATCACGTAAATCGGACAACAGGTTTAGGAAATATAAGAAATCAAAAATTACCTATTTTTAAGGTGGCCGGTTAATTTTGGCCCAGAGTGTATATATATAGAAAAGAAATTTAATCTTTGCAGATAAGTAAAATAGTAAACTATACATATACATATATATATATATATATATATATATATATATAAATATATATATATATATATATATATATATATATATATATATATGTATATATATATAAATATATATATATATATATATATATATATATATATATATATATATATGTATATATATATATATATATATATATATATCTATATATATATATATATATATATATATATATATATTGTCATGATTGTTTATTTTGAGTTCAAACTTAGTTTATTGAGCCAATAAAAAAGAATTATAACTTATTTGTTATCAAAAGTAAAATAATCCTTATATTACCTGTGTTCGATGGATTCAAAAGATTTTCTAGTTGTCTTTTATCGGGATAGAGAAGAAAAGGATAAGAATACAAATGTACTATATTACAAAGATTTACGTTTCTTTATTTTATATGAACGAATAAAACAATAATTAAATTCTGTCGTTATCTGATCAATCAGCATACAAGAAAATAAATCAAATTATTATGATAATAAGATTATAAAGCTACATACATTTATATTACGTGAAAAACCAATTTTACTTAAAATTTTCTTTACTTGAAAAAAAAGAAACCACAAAACTTTAAACTTTTGATTAGCCTAACAAAACCTCAGTTCTTAAATTTTAATGATAATGACCATGATGTCGAAACGATCCTTTACAGATATAAAATTCAATTGTACAAACACTTACAGTTTATTTTCTTCTTGAGTTGTATGTTGGAACATACCCAGAAAAGTCCAGTCTCCTCAAATATGTGATCTCCTCTCTTTGGCACCTCGGCTCCTTCTTTACGTCTCTGCAAACCTCCTTCAGACTACACAAAAAACACCTGATTCACTTCTCCAAACTCCGCTACTTATTTATGACACCAGGACCTCCTTTTGTCAACTTGCTGCCGTAAGAATACTTTCACATATACTTTATAAAATGCCCACGGTAAATACAAGGACCTCTTTTAATCCACTTGTTATCTCCTTCTTCAAACTATTCACTTCTTTTCGTTACGCCGGTATCCAAACTCACGAACCACACCCTATCTTGAGACAAACGACTGTTTCCTTTCGATGACCAAAATATGACTAACTTCTCCTCTCTCATGATCGACTCACCAAATTCCCATTTAAAAACGACCGTCCAATCAAAAAGCTTAAATTGTGTTTACCATGATTTTGGAAAAGCCTAATTTCGGTTTCAGAGAAAACTAAATAGCTTACTTTAAAATTGTTTTTTTTTTTTCAATACATCATTTATACATATTTCAAAAGATTAAAATATGGTCATTTAATACTCGACTATACAAACAATGAAAAGATTAACTTACAGGTAAAATGTCTTCTAATTCTAAACAAAGGTTTTTTGATAATTTTGTTTGAAACGGAAAAATTTCTATTCTTATCTACACTAAATCTTATCTTAAATTACTATATACAATTTGTTTATATTGATATCTTGAAATTTTATTTCGATGGATTTTTTTATTTATTTTTCTTTGGTTGGAAAAGAAAAAGTATGACAATATATATATATATATATATATATATATATATATATATATATATATATATATATATATATATATATATGTATATATGTATGTACAGCATATTAAAATATACATACATATTAAAATTTATAACAAAAATGTATATATTTGTATTTGTATCGATTTTTTTAATGCGATTACCCATGAGCTTTCCATAAGTCACTCCCAACTGGACCCTGTTGTCAACATCTCTGTTCCATTCGCCACAGAACGGTCTGAGGTAGATTAAAGGTTCAACACCTCTGTAAAGACAAAGTTGTCGTGCTACTCTAGGATATCGAGTTATAACTATAATAGGACATCGTGGTCTGCACCTAAAAAATTATACAAAATATAAAGATTTAATATCACAACTAGTAGCGAACCTTTAGAGTTAAACGTAGACACTGTTTATATTAAGAATGAGAAACTAAGTTAAAGCTATCACAATCATCATCATCAACCTGTATGCGTCTACTGCTGGATATAGGTCTCCCTTTGCTGTTTTTATCTATTTCTGTGTTATGCTTGCACCATGTTATTGATAACACGCTTCAGGTTGTCAGGCCATCTAGTTGGTGGGCGTCCTCTGCTCCTTATTTCTTCTTGCCTTGGACTCCACTCTAAAATAAGTTTTGTCCATCGATTATCTGATATTCTGGCGACGTGTCCTGCCTAATTCCATTTTTCGATTGCATCTCTGGTTTTTGTTTTTTGCTCTACGACGTATTTCTTCGCTTGGGATTCGGTCTCTTAGAGAGACACCCAACATATGGCGCCCAAAACACATTGATCAAAGATTTTCTTTTAAGGCATGGGAATGGGCAGATTTTGAGATATGGGTAGATCCGATTTGGATACATGGACTACATTTACTACATTTACCAAACGCTGCCCAGGCTAATCCTATTTGACGTTGGAGCTCACATATCTGGTTAGTTCTGTTCAACCAAATTTCATGTCACAAGTACTTATACGATGTATTCTGCACAATATCCCTTCCATCAACAGCAATGTTTTGATTAAGCATCAGATTAGTCATTATTTACGTCTTGTTTATATTAATCTTTAGTCCTACCTCGTCGGACCTCGTTCGATCTCAAGGAAGCGTGATATAATTTTTCAAACAATATTATTGCATCGTCCATATTATCGGCTATAAGGACGATGTCATCTGCAAATCTCAAATGACTGAGCTTCTCTCCATTTATGTCGATACCATGCTCGTTCATATGTGCCATCTTACAACTATGTTCTAAAGGCGTCATAAATATCTTTGTAAAGACGATGTCTCCTTGCCGTACTCCTCGCTGTATACAGAATTTTTTTTTTTTTTTATTCAGATAGTCTTATGCTAGCTGTGGCATTTTTGTAGATATATTTGATTGTGTTAGTAAAACGATGGTCTATTCGGCATCTGTCAATGATTTCAACATTTTTTGATAGCTTTTGATATCGAAGCTTTCTCGTAGTTGACAAATATCAGTGCCAATGGTTTGTTGTATTCTACAGCTTTTTCTCTAGGCTGATAGAAGCCTAATTTAGCGTCCAGTGTTTTTTCGATAATTTTTGTGAAAAGTTTATTTTCTTCTTCTTCAGAAGCAAATCCACTAATGGATGTTAGCGATCACATTTTCCATTATTTCTCTATTTCTTGCAATATGTATCAGAGGTTGTATGTCGTTAATCCCTGTCCATTGCCTTATGTTTCGGAGCCAGGACATTTTCTTGCGTTTCATTAATCTCTACCTTCAATTTTACCCTTGATTATAAGTTGGAAGAACTGGTATTTTTCATTTCGCATGATGTGACCTAGATACGCTGCTTTCCTTTTCTGGATGGTTTCGAAAAGTTGGCGTTCTTGGTTTATTCTTTTAAGGACATCTATATTAGTGATTTTCGCTGTCCATGGTATTTTTAGGATACGGCGATAGAGCCACATTTCGAAAGCTTCTAATCTGTTTATATCCCTCGTTTTGAGTGTCCAGCCCTCTACGCCATATAGCAGCACTGACCACACGTAGCACTTAGTAAACCTTAGTCTCAGTTGAAGATCGAACTCTGAACAAGTCAGTACCTTCTTGAATTTTACGAAAGCTTGTCGAGCTTGCTTAATGCGACATTTTACTTCCCTGTCCGATGCTCAGTCTTCAAAAAGCCATGATCCCAGGTATTTAAATTTACTCACTCTTTCAATGGACTTAGTATTCAGTGTTATGGTGGGGTTTTCAAGTGCATCCCAGTTTCTGGAGATCATCATAAATTTGGTTTTTTTGATAATAATCTCTATCCCATTCGCTTACTGTATTCTTCGATTATAGTGACAAGTTGTTGAAGATCGACTATGTTGTCACAAATTAAGACACCATCATCAGCATATCGAATGTTGTTGATCAATACTCCATTCAAGTTGATTCCCATCTTTGCATCCTCCAAAGACTCTTGAAATATGGCTTCCGAATAAATGTTAAATAAAAGAGGGGAAAGTACACATCTCTGTCGAACGCCCCTTCTTATATGTATGGGTTTGGATATATAATTGTCTATTTTTAACTGTGCCGTTTGATGCCAGTACAAGTTTTCAATGCATCTTATGTCTTTTTGGTCTATATCAACTTTCTTGAGGATCTGCATTAACTTGTGGTGTTGGACACGATCAAACGCTTTTTGGTAACCAAAAAGCATAGGAACACATCCTTCTTCTGATCGTAACAATTTTGGACCAGCACCTGTGTTGCTGCTATTGCTTCTCGTGTTCCTAAACCTTGCCTAAACCCGAACTGGGAGTCACTGATACCCCATTCACATTTGAAAGTTTATATTATGTGTGAAAGCAAACTAATAGGACGGTAGTTTTTTTTAAATCTGTTATGTCTGTTTTCTTGTA
Organism: Diabrotica balteata; assembly: GCA_918026665.1. NCBI lineage: Eukaryota > Metazoa > Arthropoda > Insecta > Coleoptera > Chrysomelidae > Diabrotica > Diabrotica balteata. The sequence goes on along the minus strand of OU898279.1, from coordinate 40,984,142 downwards.
TATGTAATTAAATAATGACTGTATTGTTCATTAAGAAGAAGTTTTTCCTGGGTTAATGCATTCTGTGGAAAGCTTAGCCAAAGCCTGGATAAATTTATTTCCTAGTTTGATCGCTTTGATTACTACTTAATTATCGCCAGGGGATTTGTTATTTTTTATTTCTAAAAGTGCCGTTTTGATTTCGTATGGATATTACAACACCGTATCATTAATTCTGAAGCTATTTTCTTGTGGCATTGTAAATTAATTACTATTTAAATGGGAATAAGCCACAATTAAAGGTAAAAGTAAGTTCATTGACGTTTCAATTTCCACTTCGGAAATCGTTCTCAAAATACAAACGGTTTGTATTTTGAGAACGATTTCCGAAGTGGAAATTGAAACGTCAATAAACGTATTTTTATCTTTAATTGTGGCTTATTCCCAGTTTAATAGTAACCATATCATTAAGATATCATACTAACAAAAGTTATAGAAGAGGTAACAAATTATGTAGATTTGGTGAAAGATATATGGGTAGAAAATAAACAGATCCAAACTTATTTAATAAAAGTAAACAATTAATTATATAGAGAAAATAAAATGGCGATACATTACATAAAAAATAATGGTAAGTTTTAAAACATCCCAACAAACAGAAATTTCCCAAAGCGGGTACAAATCGCGAATACGGCTTTATATTTATTTGAAACTCATATAGCAACACAAAAGAAAAATTCAAGAAAATGGTAATAAAAATACAACAGCAGCGCCTGGCAACCGCAACTTAAGGCGATACTTATTTAGTAAACCGGAGAAGCAAGGTTCGATCCTCCGGGTCACGTAATCGTGGTAGTAGTAGTAAAAAAAGACGAACGCTGTTAATCAAGTCATACACGATACAATCTATCGTACAACAACTTGTACGACAAATTGTAGAGACAATTGGAATGACAAATTGGAAACAGGTTTGTCCACATACGCCTATCATGTGGTAAAACTCTGACATTTTTCTGTACTGTTCTATTTCATTCCGCTTACGCTTCCAATCTCCAACAGTTACTTTTCCAACATCTAAATCTGAAGCAACCTTCTTTATTGATACACTCTTGTTCATTTTACTCTGATTAACATAGTAACAATAAATGTAGACAAAATGCGATACAGACATTTCTGGAAAAAAGGCAATGACCAATTTCTCAAAGATTCGGCTAGACCTAACAGTGCATAACTATTCCCAATATTGTGATTTACCAGTTACGACTTTTGTCTCGGTTAACCAACGGACTCGGATAACCCAGACTTGGATAATCGCGAGTCTACTGTATTTCAATAAATTCTTCCCCAAACCTTTCGTTCTTTTGCATGATAACGTTCAGTCACTAAACTAAAATCGAACGGCCAGTTGATGAATGCGTCTACACGTTCAAACTTGTCGTACGCAGCACTCAGTTGTACAACAGATTTTTGTGCATGTCAAACTTTCGTACGATTCGACCTGGTCGTACTGCAGTTTGAACTACAACGCCAATAATGTTGCAATTATCGTTCAAACGGTCTTTTCAACTAAAATTGTACAACTTATTGTAAGATAGATTGTATCGTGTATGGCACGTTTTAAACGTTATCGTAAGTTTTGAAACCCTAACCGACTCCGAACTAATTGGAAAAAGTTATAATCAGCCGAGACTTATTTAGGTAAATCTGTACGATAATGATAATGATAATCAAGTCATTATTGCATAGGATGAATAGGACAAAGACAAAGGACATGATAAAAAACAGGACATTAAATAAATTCTTACAATTATCAACAATATAATAATAACAAATCTAACGATTAATGATGAAGTAAAAGTAAAGCAAAAGTTTAAATACCTGAGAATATAGAGCAAAATAAAAAGAAAGTAACCTGCAATAAAAAGATTTTCTCATTCTTCGTTAATGCATGACTTACCAATGCCTTACTTGGAAGAAATACATCCAGTAAACTTGAGTTACAACCAATGTAGTGCTTAATGCTTCCCAAAACTCAAAGAAGACACACAATAAGTGTAGCATACACCACGAAAACCAACTATTTAGGGATCCACCACAACAATGATCCAGTCAAAAGAAGACAGAATTGTCCTCATAGTCTACTTCAAGACTAAGCTAACGCAGAATAAGATGAAATATGGCTGTGAGACGTGAAGATCTTCCCTTGTCTTAAAATGGAAACAAACTTACTTAATACTCTAAAACGAGTAAAGAAACGTTGTTCCATAAAAAGGTAGAATCTGAATAAATGTACACACCTGGATATAATTCTTGCAGTTCTACCCGAAGAAGTCAGACACACGATAGCGGCTGCATTGCTACTTGAAGCTGCCTCCACAACAGAAATCCCAAGGCTGTATATAGGTTCCATTGGAGCGGGAAAATGACTTACTAGGTCGGAAAATAGTTGCTTTTGATGAATTGCTGGTTCTGCTTCTTTACAAATGATACTAACAAATTTAATAATATCTTTATTGTTTGTATTTCGTGGTAGAAGTAGGGCATCGGTACCACTAAGGACTGAGTTTGTGATATCAATTACTTCTGATTTTGAAATTTCTGTAGCGTTCGCTACGGATGATGTGCTAATTATTGGTTTTCCTAGAAAATATGAATTGGTATTAGTAGGTTGCGGTAGAAGTGACCACAGTTAATTTCATTACACTTTTAATAGAAGATTTAGATCTGTGTTGGTTAAGAAAAATTCGTAAGATATAAGTATGCATTTTACAAAAAACTTAAAATAATTGTTTACCTGCCAAATTGCATTTTGCTGCTATAGATTTCTGGATTAAAAACACTTTTTCCTTAGGCAATTCAATAACAAGTCGATCGGCATCGATTAGTATTCCATCTGCAATTTTGATTATTTCGTCGATATTTTCTACGGCAATTTCAGTGTCTACTTTGACTACGATAAGAATGGCGTTCCCACGAGACCCGAGAATATCTTTCACATCGAGAACACCTGAAATGTGTAAGATAGAATTCGTTAGGTTTACGTGAACTCTATGCAGAGATTACTAAATTAAGACTAATGATTTTAAAAGAAAAAAGAAGGACGAAATTGCGTTTATGGACATTATTTATAAACAAAAAAAAAAGTTTTTTTATTTTTATCAAATACAGTTTTTAAAACATGTTTTAAAACGACTTTCAAGATTTTGAAACAATTTAAAAAAAAATTATTATAATACAAAAAATAATCTCATTTTTATTGAGTCCATTACTAATATATTTGGATTTGCCCACTCACCTTGTTTGTTCTGAATGCCGGATACAAAAAGGTACTCAACACATTCTCCAATAGCCATTTTTAATAGTTCTTTGTCACTGGCCGATATCGCCGGCAAAGGTATCGTGGCATTCGGTACTGTTACTGAGGCGTTACTGATAAGCATCCCTTAAAAAAGGTTACAAAATAAGCACCCCATCAAATAAAAGTATTAAAAAGAAGCAAAAAAATATAAATACGAAAAATAGCAACATTGAATATTAAGACGTTATTAAGAACTGGAAAGGTGAAAGAAGTAGCAAGAACGTTAAAAAATATACAATAGAAATCGTTACGATACAAGAAGGCTTAACTCTAATAAATGAAAAAAAAAGTAGAACGATATATGGTTCACCTGCTTTATCTACAATACATCTAATAATGCTCTCTACACAATCTAGAGCTACCAATGTAACAGATCCATTATCCAACACAACTTGGTCCCCAGGCTGAACAACATTGGGAAAGTTATCATAGTCTACGTATATCATATCTTCGTTGACAAATTCTTCCAAATCTGGTTGTGTGGTGAGTTTAGTCTCTTTCCCTTCTTCCATATATATTTGTTTTTTATTCCCTTTCAATGAACCGATTCTTATCTCAGGCCCTTTGATTTCTAGTCCAATACCCAATGGAACTACGCGTCTAATTTTTCTACTAAAGATATCAACCATTGTTCGCACTTTTACTAGTACTTCCTTTAATTTATCAAGATTTGGAGCTACTAACACAGCTACCCGCATTCCTCCAGCTAGCAATTCTTCAATAGTATTCAGGGATATATTCGGATTGATGCTGCAAACAATTTGAGTTGATTTGAATCTTGCTGGAATTGATCTTATGTTGAGTTTCGTAAGATAATCGATGTTGCTTGTACAGAACGCTGCTTCATACTGGTTATTTAAAACATCTTTTGCTTCATTGCTGTTAAAATCTATCATCCATGGTAGTTTTGGACAATTTCTTAAACAGTCCATGTTGGTACTATAAATTTTGAAGTAAATACAATATTTTAATAAAAAATATTATATATCTTGTCAATAGACGTCAATATTTAACACTAATTGACATTTTTGAGTTGTTTTTTTTTCGTAGGGTCATTTTTTTAGTTTTTATTAAACATACAATTAGGCGGGTGGCTTTTGACGCAAAAGGAGGATTTCATATTCACTAAAATAGCTGAAATTTATTTTATTCGATATATTATGATGCCAGCATGCTATGTTAAACAGTTTACCAAAAATTTTCTACATGCCTATCATTTATTATTTACTTTATAAACAAATTATAAAAAATTGTTTTTTTTTGGTTCAAAATTACGGCATTTGTTAAGGTCAAAATTATTCTTGTGATTTTTTCGTAGAAAGTTTTCTTAAAGCTTTAAAGTTTTAAATATATTAACTATTTTGTATCCACAAGCTGACAGAGTCAAAAATTTTGATGCATACTGGAAAATGACAAACATTACGGACCTACATTTTGAAATTGCTTGACTTAAACTTTCGCCTCATATTTATTGCTTTTTTTTTAATTTAATGCTTAACCTGTTTCAAAATGGCTTCAAAAAAATGCTAAAATTAGGCTTTTTTCGGTATAACTTTCTATAACCCTCATTATCAAAAAAAGTATTGAAGCAAAAAGGGATTTTTTTAATTTGTTTAAAACAACTTTTAAATAAAGAGGTTCTTGTGGAAAACTTTTAAATTTTTAAACATATTGCATTTGCATCATATTCTATCGATTAAAACAAGTTTTAGCTTGTATTCTCTGTTCACAAATTGTTGATAGCACGAAATATGCCTCAAAATCATCAAACGGTCGTAAAATTTGTATCATCATAGGCGTTCCTGAGGTGTTTATTCATTAAAATTAATATTAATATTAATAATGTTTTAATACTGATATATTTAGTAAAAAACAATTAAAACTTTCACGGCTAATGTTGGTTATTATATTATATTAATAAAAATAATAATTTACCCATTAACAATTTTGTAAATAAGAATACCTTATCTCTTTGGATATTTCAATATAATCTTCGCGTTTAATCACTTTACTAGAAAACCTGGTATTTTATATCCGAAGGTACTATCGGTTGCAAGATAATTAGATGGAATTCCCCAGATTTTTAATAATATAATGGGTATAGATGCCGGATTTGGCCACGTACCTCGTCTGTTTAGTTTATATTCGAAACTTAACTTAAAAGGGTGAAGTTATTACGAACAAAAACAATTTGTTTGTTTAGTACGTTTTTGATCGCATGTAATTTACGGCTCGTCGGTGTTTCCGCTTCTACGGCAGTAATTAGCGTCTCGAATATTTCTTTTGCGAATTATATGCAGTGCGTGAGTGATTTTTTATTCCATATACCTACGAACATATACGTACCTTTCGCTCGTGCTCGTTTTGTTGGATTGTTTGTGATGGCTTCATCATCAACATCATCAAGTTTTACACCGGTACTGTTGCGTACAGTCAGTAAGTCTGTCTATTCACCAAGAGAGGAGACTATTGTCCTGAATGTTCACGATGCTCTGGTTTCTCTCAGAATCCCACAAACACTATTCGCAACATAGTCGAAAGTTGTGCCAACATGACTGGCGTAGGGGAGTCAACTATATATAGGCTCCTATCAGAAAGAAAAAAACACGGTATAGCTAACCCAAACACAAACGAACACTTAAAGAGAGGAAAAAAGCCTATTGAACTTGATGAATTTACCAAAAATGGTATTCGAAGGAAACTTCATGGATTTTTTTTCAAAAGAAATACCAAACCTAAATAAAATTTTACAAGAAGTTAGAGATGATCCGGATTTGCCTCATATCGGACGAACTAAATTTGGCAAGTTTTAAAAGAATTAAATTTCCGGTGGGAGAAATCAGACCGAAAATCACTTTTGATTGACCGGAGGAGATAATATGTTGGAGAAGAAATTATCTAAGCTCCATACGAAAATTCCGGGCTGAATGAAGGCCAATCTTCTACCAGGATGAATCGTGGGTAAACTCAGGTCATACTCTAAAAAAAGTTTGGTCAGATAAAAATATATTAAGCTCCAGGCAAGCCTTTATGGAAGGTTGGTCTACTGGTATCTCCCCACCTTCTGGTAAAGGCAGTAGATTAATAATTTCTCACATTGGCAGTGAAAAAGGATTTGTTAAGCATGGTTTGTTGGAATTTGAGTCCAGAAGCACAAAAGACTATCACGAGGAGATGACAGCTGATGTTTTCGAAGAGTATTTTGTTCAGATGATTGAACACATACCACCAAATTCAATTATAGTATTAGATAATGCACCTTATCATTCACGACTAGTAGAAAGACTTCCAACGACTGCGTGGAAAAAACAGGATATTCTTGACTGGCTGCGGAATAAGTAACTGCCTTACGAAGATGGAATGGTAAAAGCAGAACTTTTAAAAATTGCCGGCAACACAAATCTAAGTTCAAGAGATACGTAGTTGACAAAATGGCGGAAAGGAGAAACATCACAATCCTTAGACTTCCACCCTACCACTGCGAAATAAATCCAATTGAACTCATTTGGTCACAAATGAAAAGTTATGTGGCTAGAAAAAATACGTCATATAAAATACAAGCTGTACGTGAATTGTTATACGAGTCTTTACAACACATTACAGAACAAAACTGGAAAGATGCAGTAAGACATGTAATAGAAGAAGAACAAAAAATGTGGGATCTTGATAACATAATTGATGCGACCGTTGAGACACAACCGCTAATTATTAACCCTTAAGACGACTCGGATTCCGAAGTTGATCCTATTTATTTTGAATTTGAATAGTTTTCTAATCGTAATTATATAAGGTAAGTGATAGTAGTTGTAATCGTAAGGTATTAAAGGGGAAAGGCGCAAAACGTCGCCTATCAAAATGTTCAATGTGTTTTAAATGTATCGATTTTTTTTCAAATCCTGAGAAAACTAAAAAGCCTTTTTGGAAAAATTTAAAGGCAGAATTGTATTAGAATACAGTGTACTATATTATGGAGTGGAATCATGGACGTTAAATCTAGATACCATGAGACGACTTAACGCCTTTGAAATGTGGACCTATAGAAGAATTATGAGGGTTTCCTGGGTAGATAAGTTACAAACAATGAAATACTGAGAAGAATAGGCAAAGAGAAGGAAATTGAACTTACAATTAAAGAAAGAAAGCTACAGTATCTCGGACATGTGATGCGGGGCGATAAGTATGGCATCCTGCGACTCATAATGCAAGGAAAAAATAGATGGCAGAAGAAGCATCGGAAGAAGACGAATTTCATGGCTGAAGAACCTGAGAGAATGGTTTGGATGCAGCTCAAAACAACTATTTAGAGCTACTGCCTCAAAAATTAAGATAGCTATGATGATTGCCAACCTCCGTAGCGGAGATGGCACCTGAAGAAGAAGAAGAAAGGCAGAATAAAATATTTATTATAATAAATAAAAAGTTTCTTTTGCATGCAATATTTTCAATTAAAAATTATACTATATTCTCTCTTTTATTTTCACCCCTGTTGCATAACATAATAAAATAAACATTGTAGAAGTTTTCAGGGACTTTCTGTAATCATCAGTATACACATATACAATACCCTCAGTAATAATGTAATCTTTCATTCTGCTTTTAAATTTTTCAAAAATATTTATTAGTTTTCTCCGAATTCGAAAATAATGGATACATTTAAAACACATTTGATGCCTTTCCTCTTAATTAAATAAATGTATCTTTTACAAATGGCAAAAAGCTTTATTTTTGAATAAAATATTTTATTTTATTATAAGTTTTATTAAAACAAAAATACAATTTAAAAAATATATTTATTTAGTTCAAAAAAATGTTTCAATCATATACTCTACGACACTCTCGCCAAAATACGTTCCTAATCGGATTATAAGCTTGACCGCTGTATTGTATTCCGGCAGATACAAGGTGGGTTAGTCGAAAACATCTTAAATCGTCAGTTTCAGGTTAGTTTTTACTATTATATCGTATTACCTATCCTCTCTGTATTTCAGTTCTCTAATTAGGATTAAACTTGTAGTGAGCTATCAACAAATTGTGAACCGAGTATAGGTATAAAAGGACCTTTTTCGACATAAGCTACTAAGGACCAAGGAAACTTACAGTGTAGGGCATATTCTATGACAGCTCTTGATGCTATTGAGAATGAAAATGAGGATGTCGTCATTTAACATGAGCAATCACTAGGCATTGCCGATGATTAAGATTTATTAGAATGTGCTGAAGAACGAAATGATTCTATTTGATCTAACGATTCTGCAGCATTGATTCCGCAAAATACTCCTTCAAATACTCCTCCTACAGCAACAACATCACAGAGTCACAAGTCAAACCAATGTTCAGTTAGTGCAACAATTTGCGTACCCAAGTAATTTGCATATAATTCAGCCGTTGCTACCCGTGCAAACTCCTTTCACACCGGTCTTATGCTTCTTCACCATCAACAACTCACAGTGGTGCCATCGGAACAAGACTCAAAGTTTTATACTAGTATTTCTGGATTAATGGAAGACAACAGCCAATAAATACTATATGCAGTTTTTAATAAAGTATTTCAATAAAGTTATACTTACCTCAAACAAATGTGGTTACCTTCAAATAAATCTTCTGGAAATAAGGGATGTTGCCAGTTACACCACTTTGTAGTATGTAGTTATATATATATATATATATATATATATATATATATATATATATATATATATATATATAATATATATATATATATATATATCCGTTTTTTAGGCGTTACGCCTGTCCGGTAGGGATCTATGGAGGAGTATCACCGAGCCGCAAGCCCTTATCTCTTGCCGTACTGCTCCACCATAGGCCGATCAGATCCCAGCATATCCTAGTCTAAGCCGCAGATTCATCTAGAATTTTAAACTGCTGCGTTAGACTTTTTGTTTTCTGTACACCGAGCTTGGGCTCGATCCCACATCCACTAAACCATTCGACAGTGAAGCGAATGAGAGGCAGCCGCACAGCCCGCTGAGCTATCTGACAGTATGTAGTTACATGTAGTTAAATGTTTTTAACTTTATCCTCATGTATCTTAAAAATCTCTGACTGTCCATTTTTAGCTGCGGAAAGAGATGGTGGTACTCTTCGAATTCCCGCCGTTCACGATTAATGTCATGCACGCCAACATTCCTTCTATGTAAAATTTTCAAGTGGACATTTTCTGATAAAAATATTTCCATTTTCAGTTCCGGAATCCAACGACACCTTTCACCACGAAAATTTTTTACTTATCCATGCAAAAACTCGCCGGCGTTTTACGCGATCCTACCTCAATGGACTAATTTTAAATCTAAGGCTTTAGAAGGCATACGAAATTATAAATTTTTGACTTTTAAAGTAAAAATGTATTTTTGACATTTATTTTACAAGTGTTTTTTCCTCTCTTATTAAATTGAAGTATTTAAATATTCTTATACATTTTTATTTATTTATTCCTCATGTTTATTTTTTTTATTTTGATAATTGCAATTTCAGAACTTCTTTCAACTTCTACATGGATTATATTCGAACATTTTTGATAAAATGCCATTTTTTGTGACTATAAACATCAAATGTCTCGAATTGAAAATGTTTCCCTAGTCCAAAGGAGAGCCATCATTTTTTTATTGTAACATGAGAATTGATGATTAGCTAAAAATCAAACTGAAACCCAAACACATTCGTCAAATCAAGTCCGGTGACAAAGAGGACGAAACTCACCCCTGTACGTTGACTACCCCCTTCGAATGGGGTGAATTTCGGGTCGAGCCGTAGCACCGCACTCTCGGAGCTTTTGGCCAGCAGGGTGGTTGCTCAGTGGGAACGTTGTGGGATACCCCAAGGCGATGGACGCCACGCGCCCGGTTTTCCATACGATCAGGGATGGACTTGGTAGGATTAACGTCTTCAACAAGTCTCTTTATATAACAACTCTAAATAGCAGAATAAATTTAAAAGGATATGTGATTTAAAACAAACTAGTAAACAAAACTTAATATTATTAATTTATTTGAATTTTTTTTATTATTTTTTCTTTTGCTTTTGAGTATTTTATTTATTTTTTGTTATTAAATTTCTGTAGCTTTGCCGTTTTTTTATTATTAAAAGGGTTTTGATTGTCTGACTGTGAGTTTTGCGTTATTTTTGATATATTTTTTTCAGTTTTTATATACAGGATCAATTTGTTATCATCATTGAGCCAATCGCGTCTACTGGTGGACATATGCCGCCTCAGTCTCTTCCCATGTTCTGTACACTGGGTCGCTTATAGCAAGTTTCTACTCTTCTCATACCGTTGGTCCATCTAGTTGGTGGTCGTTCTCGGCTTCTTTTATAGTTTCTAGGTCTCCATCCCATGATTCCTCTTGTCCACTATGCGTCTTGTGTTCTAGTTAAGTGGCGTACCCAGTTTGACTCAAGCGTCCTGATTCTTCCGATGACATGTTGAAAGCGTGATCTTTACCTGATTTGCCTAGCATTGCACGTTCTATCTGTGAGTGTATTTGCGAATCTTTGCGTCAGCGTTAAACTCTTTGCTTCATAAGTTTTACGGACAAAATAAATTGGTTATAAACCTTTGGCTTGAGCCACATGGGAATTGAATGTCTTGGAATATTCTAATTAGTACCTATTTGAAATAATAAGATTCTCTAGAGTATGTGGTAAAAATAAATGGAAGAATTGTTCTACAAATTAGGACGGCGATCTTACTACCATTTAGAGCGTACTGAGTCATATAATTAATTCGAAGAACACCTCACTAACGTGGAAAATAAGAACACAAGCATTAAACAATACATAATTTAATGATTAACTTTGTTACTACAACTAAGATAAGATCTAGCCAAAGATCTAGCGCTAAGTTTTTATCGCTAAACCGCTGATCTTCTGTCCAATTTACACTGTAGCATTTGTAAATTCCTTGATATATATTGAAATCCCCTTCTATATATTTGAAACATCGAAGAATATTTTCCATGTATCTTTGTTCCGACCGTATAAGTTAAAATAATTTAAAAATGTTTTCACTCCTTTTATTTGCGTCGCTGGAATTAATGTAACCCATTTTAAAGTTTGATTATATTTCACACATGCGTTTTTCCTCGGCATTTCTTTTAATCGAAGCCGCCTTGGGATTTTTGATAAAGAAATAGGAATTTAACCGTATATGTCTTGTTTATACCAAGTCAAGCAAATGACTTTTAAGAATAAACTCACTCTCGCTGAGACGTTTGTCAAGAGCGGTTGACTTCAGCATTTGTCCAAATTTTACGTCAAATTTGTAATGTTTCTTTGTTTTTCATCTTATGTTATGGAAGATTATTAGTTTTGTGGCAGTTAATTGTGCAGTACGTATAGTTACAGTTTTAAGTTATGAGGTTGAAACACAACCATATGTTGCCATTGTATCCAGTTGTACCTATTCCTGTTTTGTAAAAAGTCATGCCATAGTGCTACTTCAACTTTAGTTTGTCCCTGGTCGTCGTTCCAGACCACAGATGCAGTCCTTTTGTTCGTGTGTCAGAGATTTCCGGTACAAATAAAAGTGAAACTGGAACAAACCATGAAGTGGAGATATCCAGGAGTGGCTGGTATACCTGTTGAATACAAAGTACGTGGTGGTCGTGTGTATTAAGGTATAAAAAAATGCTTATTAAAAGCTTAAACTTTTTATTTTAAAGGAGATCTTTTCAGAATAAACTCATTCCATCATCAGTTTAATAAAAATTTGTCAAAAAAAACATTGTATGGCCACATGAAAACATCCTCCGTATTAAAAAACTATCCTCAAGGTGTGTTTATGAAGGTAAATGCAATAGACTGTTGTTTTGTAGATTACTAAAAACTGAAAATGGGGGCATCTTACATGACCCCCTGTAGTTGGTGAGGTTTTATTGACTTACATTACCTCTGATCTGTGCTGGAGTCTAGGGCTAACTGGAGCTAACACTAGCTAACACTTAGCCCTAGACTCCAGCACAGATCAGAGGTAATGTAAGTCAATAAAACCTCACCAACTACAGGGGGTCATGTAAGATATCCCCATTTTCAGTTTTTAGTAATCTACAAATCAACAGTCTATTGCATTTACCTTCATAAACACCTTGAGGATAGTTTTTTAATACGGAGTTCTCTACTATGTTTTCATGTGGCATACAATGTTTTTTTTTTTAACTTTTTATTAAACTGATGATGGAATGAGTTTATTCCGAAAAGATCTTCTTTAAAATAAAAATTTTAAGCTTTTAATAAGCATTTTTTTATACCTTAATACACACGACCACCACGTGCTTTGTATTTCCAGTACAGTTTCTACTCCCAGAAATTCCAATGAAGTCTAGTTTCCACCCCCAAAAGTAATTTAGTGCAATCCAGGTAACTTTTGTGTTTAAATTTTAAAAGAAAAATAAGAATAAACATTTTTATTAATAATTGCTTTCATAATAGTTTGTAAAGATAATTTTTATTCGTATTGATTTAAATCTGCTAATTATACGTTTGTTTGTAAACAGTTAGGACATAGTAAGTGTTTCTCTTTGTTATCTTTGTATTTATTTTATAACTATTAATATAGTAATCTTGCATTGTCTATTTTTATAACTGTTTGTGGTGAGACAACAATAAATGTTTAATTGTTTTCCTAATCCATTTTGTTTATTTCTCTTAACTAACTGTCTAACCCCTTTTTGAGTTTCATTTAAAAAGATATATTTTTATTTCTAATAATTATTTCAATAGTTACAACTAGTTGTTGTAATCGTTATAATTTGTCACCTCGAAACGGCGTCCCATTTTAAATAGCTAGAAGTCTTTCTTCTTGTTTTGTTTGTCCATTTGTCCAGGAGATTCATGTAAGTACCCGTTTGTTACATTTTTTTGTAATTGCCCCAATCCAACCCCTTGTCATTCACTTATCCACGACCCAGCTACTCCAAATAAACCCTGAGTGCCCTTTGCATAAGTTTCGTTTATTTTGCTTGCACTATCTCTGCTTCAATAATTTCCGTCCCCAATTTTTAACCCCCTGTAATAATACCCAATGTGGTACGCAACATTTTTCATTACAACACGAGTCCGCGAAACACCACACGACAGCACTGATACAGTTTAAATGTTACTAATAAAATTGTTACATGAACCAAGGATGTTTTCTTCAGTATTAATATACTTGATTAATAATGAGCATTTATAAAACATGTAGCCTTTAAACTATAACCTATATAACAATTTATAGGTATAGTCAATAAGCGAAAGTCTAAAACTCTTAAACCAGAAATGCGTCGACCCCTTTGATCAAATATTAAACTGACACTGACTAATATGCGAGAGTTGAAAACTCTAACCAAGACGTGACCAGCTAAGCTGGGATACAATGTGACACTAACTACGTGACTATTTTCAAATTATCACTGCCTCACCTATCAGGAGTCAGGGGAAATTTCCTCAAAAATTCTATTAGGTAGCTAAAACCTCCTTTTAAGTGATTGCTCTCTCTCTTTGTCAATCAATTTCCATCCACTCCTGAATGTAGGTCTCCCCAATTGCTTCCATCTTTCTCTATCTTGCGCTAATTTAATCCACTGTTTGGCTGCCACTGCTCTTATGACACCTACCTATCCTTTTTGAGGTCTTGCTTGTTGTCTTCCTTGGTCTCCATTCTAGAATTCTCCGTGTCCACCTGTTGTCATTATATCGGGCTACTTGACCTGCCCAGCTCCATTTCATTTTTGTAATTTCTTCCACAATATCCCTAATCTTCGTTCTACTTCTTATCTCGGTGTTTCTAATCTTGTCTCTTAGTGATATTCCAAGCAAGATTCGTTCCATTGCTCTTTAAGTTGTTTCTAATTTTTTAGCGAATTTTTTGGTAAGGTCTACTGTCTTGGTAAGTGATTGCTAACTGGGAATTTTCTAGCTATTAGTTTTTGATGGGTAAAAGCTGCTTTTGAATGCTTTATACCAGCGATTTCTTTGAAATTTGCTCGGAGAAAGTTACCTTGGTAGATCTTATGAAATTAGAAATTGTTTTCTACTAGTGGAGTAGCAACATTAGTTATCTTAATTTTGCCCATGTCAGGCCTACTGATAGATTTTTGTATTTCTTGTATTTGATTGCCTCTGCTTATTTTGATCTTGTGTCCGAGATATTTGTAAGTGCTTGTTTCTTGTACAGTATTAATGTTTATAGTTATATTTCCGCTGATTACGGGATTTGTCAAAAGTTCAGATTTCTCAAGGTTTATCTGCCCTTTACACAAAGTTTTAAGCGGAAGTATCCTAAAAATTGTGTCTTGTAAGTTGTCTGCGAATAATACAATGGCATCCACTAACCTTATATGATTTAGTCCTTCTCCATCTATACTGATGCTCATATTTTACCATTAAGTGTTGCTGCCGTAAACAATTTTGGTAAAATATTGTCTCTTTGTCTTACTTTTCGGCCTAAAATAAAGGTTTCTGTGTTTTTTACCTGTTTCAGATTACTGACGTGTACTTGTAATTTATTCAGCTTTGTTTTAGTGCTTACAGTACTGTTTTAAATTCTAGAGAATGAAAAGCCTTCTCGTAAACAATAAATACAAGGACTAGTGGTGTGTACCCGATGCATTTTTAAATTGCTATCCTTATGGTATATAAATGGTCATTTGTGCCATAATCCTGCTCTCTAAAGCCTTCCTATTTGTGTCATATCCTTGCTGCCAATTTGTTATATATCCACTGCAAACAATGTCTTTACAATAAAAGTTTTTATGATCTTCCCTACTTAAAGTTTTTATGTGATGTGATGAAATTGATGAGCTTATTAACATTTTTCTCTTTCTCTATGGTAAACCCAATAATTGACCACTGAAGCGTGCAGATATGGCTTAAACCCTTAATGCTTGCTTATTGTTTTTTCCCATTTTCTTTCTGGTTTCCGTTTTCCTCATTCCTCTTCTGTTCTATCGAAACTTTTTTTGGCTCATATACTATTTCTATGCTGTATTATATTTATCAAAAATTATGTTACTTTATGTTTCATTTCATACTCATATGTTTAGTTAATAGTGAATCTTGCAAGATGATAAACAAATCTATTTAGGGTAAAAATTGTAGAACAAGTGGTCTCTACAATATAAAAGGAAGTCCTAATACAATTTGGAAAACATGGTTCTTCTTCTTCTTCTTGTGCCGTCTTCTAACGAAGGTTGACGATCACTTCTTTAAACGCTTCTCGATCTTTTGCAACGTGAAATATCTGTTCAACACTGAGGTTAGTCCAATCTCTGATATTCCTCAGTCAAGATTTCTTCTTTCTTCCCAAGCCTTTTCTTCCCTCTTCTCTACCTTGCATGATAACTTGTAGCAGATAGTATTTATCGTTTCGGAGTATGTGGCCCAGATAAAATGTTTTTTTTATTTTAATTGTGTTCATAAGCTTTCTGCCATGTCCAACTCGTCTTAAAACTTCCTCATTTGAGACTTTTGCAGTCCAAGGAATCTTCAAAATACGCCTATATAGCCACATTTCGAATGCCTTCAATTTTTTTATAGATTGGGCTTTCAGAGTCCAAGCTTCTACCCCATATAGTAGTTGCGACCAAACATAACATTTGACGAACTGCACTCTGATGGCCATACTCAATTTCTTATTTGTATACATTGACTTGTATTTTATAAAGCCTTTTCGAGCTATTTCTATTCTGACTTTTATCTCCTGCTCTTGATCTAACTGTGAGTTTATAATTGCTCCGAGGTATTTATATTTGTCGACTCTCTCTAGGGGTTTACCCTCCAATGTCAGTTGTATGTTGTCAACAGGGTTTTTTGAGATCACCAAGCATTTGGTTTTATTTATATTCATTGTTAGTCCTATTTTTTGCTTTCTCTGTTAATGATTTCCAGGAGAGTTTGTAAATCGTCTATATTCTCTGCCATGATTTCGGTATCGTCTGCAAATCTTATGTTATTAATGATGCTCCTTCCAATCCTTACACCTTCAGTTCTTTGGTGTAAAACATGGTTAGATACTGAAATTGAAATACTGTTAAATACCCAACGAAAGTTGTTGAACCAGTATAGAGATTAAAAGCAAGAAAGTGACGATTTAAGGAATATATCATTTAAAATTTGTATATTATAACGTCTTTTATAAACCTTTCAGAAAGTCTTTCAAAAAATTTTAATTTAATGTATTTTCTACTGAATTTCCCAAATTTTTGAAACATTGTAAGTGACTATAAATCTCAATGTGGCTTCTTCTCATGGCGCCGTCTCCTTTCGAAGGTTGGCGATCCAAATGGCAATTGTGGTTTTGGAAACTGCTGCGCCAAAGATTTCTGCGGATGAGCGGTCGAACCATCTCCTTAGGTCTTTCAGCCATGAGTTCTGGCATCTTCCTAGTGATCTTTTGCCCTGTACTTTTTCTTCCAGTATAACTTGAAATAATTCGTATTTTTCGCCTGTCAACACATGACCCAAGTATTGCATTTTCCTTTCTTTGATTATTCTTAGTAATTCTTTTTGTTTACACATTCGACGAAGTACCTCAACTCTTTGTACCCATGGAATTCTCAATATTCGTATGTATATATACATCTCAAAGGCATCTATTCTTTTTTCTATTTCAGAGTCCATTGTCCAACTTTCACAGCCATACAGTAAGACAGAAAAAACGTAACATCTGATCATTCGGATTCTAAGCTGCAGACTAAGATCTGAACTTGTAAAAAATGTTTTCATGCTCATGAATGTTTTCCTTGCTTGTTCGATTCTTGATAGTATTTCTTTTTTAGGGTTACACTGACTATTGATAATTGCTCCCTAATATTTTATGGAATTTACCTGTTCTATCATTTGATCCTTAGCATACACATGTACATTTATTGGTGTCCTTGAAAATACTAAAGATTTCGTTTTAGAAACGTTTAGATGTAAGCCGAACATTTCGCTGTGGTAAACTACCTCATTTATTACATTTTGTAGTTCTTGTGCGTTGCTTGCTATTAAGACAGTATCATCAGCATATCTGATGTTGTTTATGCTGATTCCGTTAATCTTAACTCTGCCTTGGACCTGATCTAATGCTTCTCTGAACATAGACTCCGAATATAAATTAAACAGAAGGGGTGATAAGACGCAACCCTGTCTCACTCCTCGTCGGATTTGTATATCTTCGGATGTTGTGTGTTCTATTTCAATTGTTGCCGTTTGGTACCAGTATAGTTCTGAGATAATTCGCAAGTCTTCAGTTGTTCTCAGAATTTCGATCATCTTTTGATGGTTAACACAGTCAAATGCTTTTCGATAGTCAATAAAACATGCATATACATCTACATTCATGTCTCTGCATCGTTTCGTTAACACATTTAAAGCAAACAGAGCCTCTCGTGTTCCCAATCCGTTTCGAAATCTGGATTAATTGTCACTCATCTGAAACTCGCACTTCTTGTAAATTCGTGTATGTATAATTCTGAGAAAAGTTTTAAGGACATGAGACATCAAGCTTAATATTCGATAATCATCGCATTGTGAGGAATTCGATCTTTTTGGTACTGCTACGAATGTTGATTTTAGCCAGTCTGTTGGTATTTTAATTGTGTCATATAATATCTTATTGAATAGTGCTGTTATTAAGTCTAGGCTTTTACTTTCATTATCTGCAATTAGTTTTAGTATTTCGACATTGATATTGTCTGGACCAGTGGCTTTTCCATCTTTCTGAGATTTTACTGCGTGAATCACTTCTTCTTTGGTTATTTCTGGGCCTTTTTCATTTATTCGATTATCTGTGGATGGTGGAGAACAAGGTCTATCGTCATCAAAAAGAGTTTGTATGTATACTTTCCATCTCTTTAGTTTGTCTTCTGTACCCATAATTATTTCGTTATTTTCATTTTTTAATATTGTTGCTTCTCTCTTTTTGTGTCTACCTGTCATTTCTTTTACTTTTTTGTGAATATTAAAGGTGTCGTATTTTTCTTGAAGTTTTGTTGACATCCAGTTTTCTTTCGCCTCCTTGCACTTTTTTCTAATGATTTTATTGATTCGCTTGTATTCTATTGGGCTTGTTTTATGTTTTCGTCTTACGTCCATGAAGTCCATGATCTCTCGCGTTAGCCATTCTTGTTTTTTGTTGTGTTTTATGTACCCGATGTCTTCTTCTTGTATTTTTGTTATTTTTGTTTTTAGAGCAGTCCATGTCACTTCAATGTCTATCTGTACCAAGTTTTCGATCATTTTTATTTATTCTTCAAGCTTGATACTTATTTCTTTTTTCTGTTCAGGGTTTTTCAGTTGCGAGATGTCTATTTTCTTGTCACTATTTTCTTTTTGACTTTGAGAAATCTTTTTAATCTAAAATCTATTATAACTGGATTTGGGTATGTTTTCGTAGATTGTATGTACTTCTTAAATGTGTTATTGAGCAAAATGAAGTCAATTTGATTTCTAACAATTTTGTCTTTTCTCTCTGCAGGTGATTTCCATGTGTATAACCTTCTAGGATGTTGTTTGAAGAAGGTATTGGCTATTAACAGATTGTTTTCTACGCAGAATTGTACAAGTCTATCTCCTCTATTATTTCTGACGTATGTGGCTAACGTATTGTTTTAATATACTTACTGATTTTTCTCGTAACTATATACTTAATTAATTGTGTATTTCATTCACTATTGCTTTTGTTTTGATCGCTATTGTTGTTACCGTCAAAGTCCGGTCCTTTTGATTTCCAACACAGCCTCAGTTGATGCTGCTAGTTAGCTCTCACGGGGTGAGTCATGTGCGAGAAGACCCCATGGACGAAGGATGCACACATTCACAAAAGGCGACTTGCCCCCGTTTACATGTGAACAGGGGTTGCAGAATCGGGAATTATCAAAAAAGAATAAGTAGAGATGGATGAGATGGAAATCCGGATGTTGCGAAGTTATTTGTTGAATATATGAAATATTTATTTATTGATGTTTGGGTTTCCATACGGGTTATCAGATGGTTGCAGTAGTTTTTTTAACTTTACACTAATTTGTTCGTGATCTTACTATATATTGTTCTTACCAATACTTGTTAAGAAAATCTTTATACAACCCCCTCTGTGGCCAGTGGTAAGAGCGCCTACCTTTGAACCTAAAGGTCGTGAGTTCGAATCTCATCTGGGTGGAGAAATTTTCGTTTATTAAAAATTAATAAATGAAAATAATTTCTATCCTTGTGCGATCGGTACTCACCGGAGGGACCGCAGACGTTCGCATACAATTAGCGTCTCTTAGCAAAGACAATGACGTCGACTTTGCTAAGACAATTACTCTACACACACACTACACTCTACACTAGGTACCTGACTGTAGAAATTCACTGTACCATGCCAATGACCATTAGTTATCGACGCATTAAACTCAATAAAAAAATCTAAAATTTTTGTTTTGTTTTAAGTCTAAATCTATAGTCAACATTAACTATAAGGCTGTAGATCTTCTATGATAAGAGCAAATAAATGAAGATACAGAGCAGGCATCATAAACAGTACTGTAGTACCGTTTTGAACAAGTTATGTTCAACAATTTGTTTAAATACTTTCCACTCTAAATCTTTGTCTCCTGATGAAGCTGACAAAAAATCAGCGAAATATAGAGGATTAACAGAAAAAAGAGTTTTTTTTAATAATAACAGACCGCATACCCGATATTCCAACACAATACATTGTTTGGAAAAATTTGGAAATACCAAGGTTATGTGATATCATAATAACATTGAGCTTGTGTTTGTCAAAATCACAGAATTTGATAAGTCGAAAGAGATGGCGTGGTATATGGGATGTGTGTGACTAATTTATGAAGGAGAAGGAGGGATTGAAGTGAAGGAAGTAATGTTTTGCTCGGGAAACGAAAGATTACTGTGATTTGAACATCGGAAGAAGCAAGTTGTTTTTGTTTCATATTCTGCAGTGAAGGTTAACAGAATTCTTGTCAAATAATAATTGTAAAAGGTGTTTTGTGTCTGTGGAACGAGCCTCAAGGATTTTTAGCAGTAGACAACGAAAGTACATTCTGTAATAAACAAACAGGTGTATAGTCTATTTGGTACTAGTCGATTAAGTGAAAATCCTTTCGACTTGAAAGAGATTGGGTTCCTGTGAGATAGGAGTTTGGTCCGGGAGCTTTTGGAGAGACTGTTGCCGCAATAGCATCTTCGAGAGACTTTAATAAGCAGAGGAGATAGCAGGCTTATGTAGAGCAACTAAAAGTATACGCAAAAGGTGGGTAGATCACAGTCGTAAGAAGAAATGGAACCAGTAGAGAATTCTTGGAAATAAAAGATTAATTGGCCATATAATCACCAAAGAATTTTAACCACGATCATAACTAGATCATAATTAATTTCATTTTTTATTATTATATTCAGTGACTTCATTTCACAATAAATATAATCTTTTAATTCATATATAAAAAAATGAAAAGAAGTAATATATCCTGAAAGAAAGATCTTTGTCTTGATTTTTAATGCATTTGTTATTTTAATTATATGGAATGATATATGATTTTGATTAATTGTAAAATTGTTTTACTTTAAAATTTTTTTTTGATTCTTTTTTAACAAATTATTTAATAGTTTAGTATCACAAAATTATTTGGTTTAATTTATTTAAGTTAACAATACAAGTATGTAGTAGTAATTGAGTGTTTCAATAGTTCTTTCAGTTAAAGTTATTATTAAGTATTGTAATGTCGTTGGCTGTTTTCAATAAAGTGATATTAAAGAAGTTAGCAGTATTTAACAAAAAACAAAACTTCCAAACAATACGTATTTTTCATGGACACAATTTATGACAAAGAAAAATGATTTGATTGATTTTGCGTTAGATATAACCTGTGCTATCATGCATTTCCAAATCAAGTATGAAACAGATACCTCTAAAAAATATTTGTATAGAATATTTGTTCCCGTCTCAGTCTGTGGGTTACTGAAATATACCAAAGGACAATTTCACCCTTCGCAGACCACCTCTACACAGCAAAAGAGGGGTGTAGTTAAAAAACTGATTCCAACATTTGGAGATTTGAGATTATGCGGTATTGTTCGAGTATTAGTCGGGATAGTTTGATTTTTGTTATGAGATATTTGAATAGCATCGAAAAAATAGGGTTGACGGTGAATAACACAAACTTTGAATTAAGGTTCAAATTACTTTTTCAACAATTATGTCTGTTAGAATTAATGTTATTCTATATCTATTGATTCGTAACGTCATTGAAAAAACATGGACGAAAAAATAAGGGAAACAAACAAGTGTTAGTGTTTAATATAAGGGCAACCATAATATAGCGAACAAACATAAAGAGAATTAACCATAGCAACTATTTTTAAAGAAAAATACTACAAAAATATTTCGATT
This sequence comes from Diabrotica balteata, assembly GCA_918026665.1. Taxonomy (NCBI): domain Eukaryota; kingdom Metazoa; phylum Arthropoda; class Insecta; order Coleoptera; family Chrysomelidae; genus Diabrotica; species Diabrotica balteata. The sequence continues at coordinate 40,962,438 of OU898279.1, read as the reverse complement.
AAGCTATATTCAAAAATTCTATAAACCGATAAAGAAAATGCACATAATTACAACTATAAGAAGGAACAAATAACATTTCAAACGTTTTTCACAAAGTACTACTGAAAAGTACTATCGGAGTCATCAGAATTCTTTATAATTAATAAAGCCTGATTATGTATCAAGAAGAAGAAGAAGAAGAAGAAGAAGAACAAAAGTTTAAAAACAATAAAGACAAATATAGGAAAAAGAAAACTAATCATGCTTAAAGCTGAGAAGAATGAAGAAAGAGATCTAGGAGAAATAGTAAAAATCACAGAAAGATATTACACAGACCTATACAGTTGTAAAAATGACCCACCACTATCATCTAAACAGAATCTCTCGAGGAAAATACAAAATGTTGGCTCACAGGTATTACCAGAAATAACTGAAGATGAAATCGAAAAATTCATAAACGACATGAAAAGAAATAAAGCGGCCGGTGAGGACAAAATACTGGCGGAACTGCTAAAAGAAGGAAGAGACACGATAAAAAAATGCTAAAAATACTCTTCAACAAATGTCTGTTTGAAGGTAAAATACCTAAACAATGGAGAAATGCCAATACAATCTTAATACATAAGAAGGGAGACCGAACAGACCTAAATAACTACCGTCCTATTTCCCTTTTGTCACAACTATATAAAACCATCACAAGAATAATAAACAACCGACTAACCTATAAACTTGATAGCTACCAACCAGTGGAACAGACCGGATTCAGGAAAGGATACAGCACAATCAACCTTTTACATGAGATTAAAATCTTAATTGAGAAAACCAATGAATACAACCTTCCGCTGTACTTAGCATTCGTAGATTATGAAAAGGCTTTCGACAGCATTGAACACTGGGCGGTTGAAGAAGCTCTGGTCAATAGTAGCATAGATTCAAGATACCGACAATTGATACATGATATTTACCAAAACGCAACCATGACCGTAATTCTGGACGACAAATTAATAACGGTTAATATAAAAGTTAAACGAGGAGTCCGACAAGGCGATATAATTTCACCTAAACTGTTTACCTTGACCCCCGAATATATAATAAAATCAACAGATTGGGAAAACAGAGGAATATGTATTAACGGAAAGTACCTTAATCACCTTAGATATGCGGATGATATATTCCTGATCTCCTCGGAACGACAAGAACTAGAATTAATGCTGAATGAACTTCATGAAAAATCACTGCAAAAAGGCCTAAAAATTAACTTTAACAAAACAAAAGTAATGACAAACACGAAAGACCAAGAGGCAATATAAAAATACAAACAGAAAAAATAGAACAGGTAAATGAGTATATCTATCTACGACAAGCAATCAGAGCTAACAGAGAAAATCAAACAGCCGAAATATCGAGACGAGTAAGAATGGGATGGTCAGCGTTCGGCAAACTTTCTTACGTTCTAAAAAATCCAACAATCTCTCTATACTTACGAAGCAAGGTATATAACTCTTGTATAATACCGATACTCACCTACGGAGCACAGACATGGACATTTACACAGGTCAATTTGGATGGGATAAGGAAGGCACAAAGAGCGATGAAGAGACAAATTTTGGGTATATTACTTAAAGATAGAAAACGTAACCAGTGGATCAGGACCAGAACAAAGACAGTAGACGCGATAGAACAATCAGCAAAACTGAAATGGAAATGGGCTGGACACAATGGACGTCTCCAAGACGGACGATGGGACAATGCCATCGGAGATTTATATCGAACCATGGAAGGAGAGAGAGAATAGGTTAAAAAAAAAACAAAGTTATGTATCAAATAATAAACATTGACGACGTCAAACGGCGCAATACTAATCTCTTAAAGTCAGGATTATTTACTTGTAATGTATGCTGCAAAAATATAATATAAATGCCAGAAAATTAAATATGTTAATTTTAGCAAAAAGGAAAAAACAATATGGAGAAATAAAAATATTGGCAAAATATTGAAAGGCAGAATTTACAAAACAGTCAACAGATCAATAAATGACATATGCGGCAGTAACACGACTTGACACAGAGAGGACAAAAAGAATACTAGAAACAGCAGGAACAAAAATCTTTGAAAAACTCGTTGATTAGAAACTCTGGTACTGATTAATATTCGTTCTATAAGATATAAAACAGATAATTTTTTTTTGTAGAGCAATTGGAATTTTCTCGATAGTTGCGGTTACAGACTACAAAGCACTGGCTAGAAATCAACGAGCTTTTTTTTTTTGTAGAAAAATATACTACAATTGCTAGGTATGATCGTCCAAGTTCAGCTCATGGTGGCATTCTAATTCTTTCTACGGACCAAAGCTTTCTTTGAGTTTTCCTTAGTTTAAAATAAGAATATTGATCTTTACATTTTTTGCATTTATAGATCACCTGACTGTTCCAAGGAACTACTTTTTCAGATCCTGTTGAGTTTGTGAGATGATCTGCCTAACAAAAGCAGAAAAATAATATGTGGTGACTTTAATATTATTTAAGCCGCTGATTATGCTACCCAACCGTAATTTTATTTACAGTTATTATTACCGTTATTTTACCGATATTTATTAAGCACTAAACAATACTCTTTAGACTGCCACTGTTTATTGTAATTAGACCAAAGCTTTTGATTGTGCAAATCACATTTTAATAAAACAACTAACTTTCTACTAAATTCGACGTTATTTCTTTAAATTGATTCCAATCTACTTATGAATAAGTAACAACTGGTTAGAGCAAATGATACTGACTTTAGTCACAAAAACATTATTTGTGTAGGACCACAAGTTTTAGTATTGGGTCCTCTACTTTTATTGGGAGTTTTTTTTGGCGTTTTTTGTCATCAAAATAAATTGTCATAAAGGAAATCGTTTGATATATCTTACAACAGGGCCCTTAGTTTTAGCAAAGAATATATAAAGAAGTTCTACAACCTTTTAGAGGATGTTTATGGTAAAGAAAAGTTTATTCCGGACAAAATTTATACTGTGAGATAATTCAAAGTTGCAAAACTTGTAATTATTGTCTGCTGTATAAATACTGCTTGTCCTTTTGTACCTTCTCTAATAATTTTCCGGAAAAAAAACATGAGTGAGCAGTTGAAGAAAGTTTTTGCGGTATCCTTCTGGTAGGATACAATTAAATCTTTTCACCCAATGATTTCAATATTTCATAGACTGGTATCGTCCTACAGCGAAAAAGCCTGCATTACTTATTTTGGATGGATACTTAAGCCATACACGGAATATAGGGTCGCTACCTCCTCATTGTTCACACTAATTGCAGACTTTGACTATGAAAATAGAAAGGAGGACCTCAACTAGGAGGCGAAAAGCTTGTCAGTGTTCAGTTATTGCCGCTTCGTCATACAAGGCACAATTAATTAAAACCCAAAAATATAGAGAAAATAAAGAAGCAAAAGAAGGGAAGCAACTAGTAAAACGGATTTTAAGAATTGAAGATGATGATCTGTCTAGCAGTAGTGAAGATGACGCGAGCATTTCCAGCGGAAAGTCGGATGTGATGGAATTAATTCTAAGAATTGTAGAGCCTAATGATGACGACGCGAAATGCATCTTTTGCTTTGGTAAGTTTTCCAATCACGCGAGAGCAGAAGTGTGGGTAATGTGCATCATGTGTAGTTTTCGGGCCCACACAGACTGCACAGGGGCTTAAAAAAACATATATGTACTGTGATTTTTGCCCTTATACGAATGTTTTTTTAAATTTCAATTGAATGTTTTCTTATTTGGTTCAATTAAAATAATATTTCTACATTTGATTGTATTTTATTTCGCTGTATCATTTTTTTTGACTAAAATTTCTACGGAATTCGACGTATTTATTTAAATTGTTTCCAATCTTACTTATACAAGGAAATAGAAAACAACTGGTTAGAGCAAATGGTACAGACTTTAGTTACAAAAGCATTTTTTGTATAGTAACCTCAAGTTTTAGTATTGGGTTTACTACTTTTAATGGAGGCTTTTTTTTGCCGCTTTTTGGGCTTACTCGTAGTCACCTGAGCAGAATGGCTGTTCAGTTGGCAGAAAAGTACAGCATCGAACATCCGATTAAAAAAGGGCATCGCAGGAAGGAGTGGGTTCGTACTTTTTAAAACGTCATTAAGAAAAATTGTCATAAAAGAAACCGTTTGATACATCTTACATCAGTGCCCTTGATTTTAGCAAAGGAAATACAAAGAAGTTTTACCATCCCTTAGACTTTAGAGGATGTTTGCCATAAAGGAAAGTTTTCCCCAGACAAAATTTAAAATGTGGACGAAAGCAGTCACTGTGGGACAATTAATTTAAAATTGGGAACCTTGTAACTATTGTCTGCTGTATAAATCCTGCTTGTTCTTTTGTACTTTCTCTAGTATTTTTTTCGCGCACATGAGTGAGCAACTAAAGAAAGTATTTGCGTTACATCCTTCTGGTTGAAGGATGAAAAATAACAATAAATGTTGCTTAGTTTATCTATATCAGACTTTTTATTTATACAAGACGTATTGGATTTTATGAAACACATTGGATCATATTGGTACTCATTTTCTGTTGCAATTTTCTGACAACTAAAATTTTCATAATAATGAGGTCCGACAAATGACATCAACATTGACACACAACACATCAGAGCTACCACAATATAAAATAACGTATGGTTGCCTACCCTATATTCCAGTCCTAACATCTAAGCTAATGAACATTTTCAAAAATGTTAGTGGCTTAAAAATTGCAACTACGAATGTGAAAACGGTAACTTGTACACAAAGACAAAGGATCCTTTCACAATACAGGAATCATCGAATGTTGTTAATTCTATACCGTGTGCTAATTGTAAAAACGTGTATATTGGTGAATCATCTCGTAATTTTCACAGTAGCGTGATCTCACATCGCAGCGACATAAAAAGCAAAAAAATTAACGCCTGCGCGTTGACAGAACATGCATTCAGTTTAAAACATGAATTTAATTTCAAGAATTCCTGTACTTTGGCAAGGGAAAAAAACCATTCTAAACGAGTTTTCTTGGAAATGTGTTTCATAAAATCCAATACGTCTTGTATAAATAAAAAGTCTCATATAGATAAACTGAGCAACATGTATTGTTATTTAGTGACAAAACATCAAAAATGAAATAAAAACTTACTTGTACATAATATATACACCACAATACACCTGCATGCAAAACAGGTTGCATACCATCAACATAGGTTTAATACATTTCTTTGTATTAATATAAAATATGAAAAACACCTAATTAATTTTTAATCATACTATTTTTGTTTTTTTTCTTTCTGTTCTCTATGGATCAGTCAAAACACACCATTAAAACATGTCACAAATAAATTTTTACTACCTTTAACTAAATTTTAAAATGTATTTTGTACATAATTTTATTTGTTATATTTTATTTGTGTGTTATTAATGTTGAGTGTCATAGCTTTATACAAATAATCTCAACGACTAGTAAGTTGCACTGACATTTTGTGATATGTTGTAAATATTTACACATTCTTCTAATTACAGTATCTTGAAAAAGAAATTAAACAATTCCGAAAGCTAGACCAAAAGTCAAAAGAGTGTTCCTGTAACATCCCGACCAAACTTCTGACTGCAGCCCTAATAAACTTTGTTTATATATATATATATATATATATATATATATATATATATATATATATATATATATACATATATATAAAACTTACAGCTAAGATTAATATTATTACTAAAATTAATATCAAACTCACCAGTCTTTCGGGTTGAACCGCGTCGATATTCATTTTGCCGAGCTTTCGGCATCCTCTCTGATGCCTTCCTCAGGGCTTCCGAGGTCTCAGTCTCCCGAGCCCCCAGACACTACTACACTGTTCACTTGTCACTACTACGGCACTGTCACTACTCACAGTAGTAGTGAACAGTGTAGTAGTGTCTGGGGCTCGGGAGACTGAGACATCGGAAGCCCTAAGAAGCTCGGCAAAATGAATATCGACGTGGTTCAACTCGGAAGACTGGTGAGTTTGATATTAATTTTAGTAATAATATTAATCTTAGCTCTAGGTTTGATTGTACTAACCGCGGAAATCTTTCCGAACATATTTATATATACATATATATATATATATATATATATATATATATATATATATAATATATATATATATATATATATATATATATATATATATATATATATATATATATTACAGAATATTCACATATTTTTAGCACTGAACGTTTTAACTTGAACTTTATAAGCATCACAAAGAAGGAAAGATCTAAGAAAAATATTTACGAATCTTTCATTATAAACAAACATATTGTGCCCACTTTTATTTGACTTCCAAACCCATGTGAACCTACCGTTTTCATTAGCTTAGTTGCAAAAGACGAAAACCATTGAAATCATTCAAAAGCCAAACATGTTAGACTTTCTAACGACTTTATCAAAACGACCAAGTACAATATCCTTACAATCCTCCAAGACTATAAATTTCCCTTTGTATTATTCTCTTCCGTTGACAAAAAAGTTCGATAATGTGTCGGTAACGCCTTTTGCTCAAACTAAATGGTTCGAATAAACAAAAATTTCACATCTTTCTTTGGCGAGAGGCTCGAAGCACACCTGAATTGTAGAGATGTCATCCTTAAAATAAATATTTGAGGATATTCGATAATAAATCTCATTACACTTGTGGTTGGATTCCAGCGACCATTCATAAGATTTTTCTATAGTTTTCGTTTGGACGAAATCCAGGTAAGGTAGAAACAGTTTATACAAACCATATATGAGTTACAACGGAAAGGCGGAAAGGTTCGATTTTTAGGATCAATGTAATGAATGTTAATGAATAATTGAAATCCAAAAAATATAGTTTAAGAGGATTTAAATATTTTTCCCAAGACACTTAGAATATCTTTCTTTGCGTTTTAACAAAAAATATTATTGAAATGTATATACTGAACAATTGGCAATTTTATAAAAGATCACCTTGCAGTAGAGGCCAAAATAAAGACGGCCCACAAACTAGGTCCAAAAACGTGCCTAATAGAAATGGAAAACCAACAAGAAAAGATAAAACTTATGAAGAATAAAGCAAAGTTAAAGGACGTCAAAAAGGAAAAGGTATATATCAACGATGACACAACGGTGAGAGAGAGAGAGAGAGAGAGAAAAATTCAAAAAATAATAAGAAAAATTGCACAAAAGGAAAGAAACAAAGGAAACGAAGTCATAATAGGAGCAAGGAAAATGATGATAATTGGTGTTGAATGGAAGTGCAATAGCAAGGAAGATAAAATGGAAATAACAAACTCAAAAAAACTAGAAAACGGCTATGATAGTAAAAAATACGAAGACGAACAACGCAAGGAACACGGACATGAATACTGGTAACATTGTCATAGGAAAGGGTGATTTAAAGATAAAAAACACAAAAAAAGGCAATAGAAACACATATCCAAAAGATCACTTAATGGTAGGAACGTAAGGGGTACTTTTGAGGAAGGAAAGCTGAAACACTTAACTAAAGAAATTGAAAAGTTTAAATTTGACGTAGTGGCACTGCAAGAAACAAAGCAACTGGGTCAGGAAATGCTGGAAATTGAAAATAGCTTATTTTTTAATAGTGGAGGCAGAAACAGAATATTAGGCACAGGATTTATGGTAAATAAAGCGTTAAAAGCATCAATTGTTGAGTTTAAACCAATATCTGATCGTCTATGTTGTCTAAGAATAAGAGGAAAATATCAAAAAATCACATTCATTAACATTCACTCACCGTTAGAAGAAAAATATATTGAAGTAAAAGAGGATTTCTACTGTGAAGTTAATAGGGTATTTGAAAGTATTCCAAGATATGACATTAAAGTAGTACTGGGGGACGCAAATGCAAATATAGGAAAAGAAGAAATATATAGAACAACTATAGGAAAATTTAGCGAACACGAGGAAAGTAATGAGAACGGGCAGTTTCTGATAGATTTTGCCAAAGAAAAAAATATGCTAGTAATGAGTACATATTTCGAGAGGAAAACCATCTACAAAGCAACATGGCGATCCCCAAATGGAAAAACATTAAATTAAATTGACCATGTACTAATAGAGAGAGAAGATCGAAAATGTATAGAGAACGTGCGAACATACAGAGGACCAGACGCTAACTCGGATCACTTCATGTTAGGAATTAAAATGGCTCAACTGATACCAGAAGAAAAAAATCGCAAAAGAAAAAATAAGAACACAAATAAACCAGTGCGGCTGGTTTATTTGTGTTCTTATTTTAAATAGAAAAAAAAATACAAAAATCGAGAAATTAGAAATTTATATCAGGGAGTAAAAAATGGAAAAAGAGGATACCAACAGAAAACAATATTTTACAAAGATAAAGAGGCAAACGCCATAAGTGGAGAAAATGAAATAGCCGCTAGATGGAAAGAATACTTCGATGAATTGCTAAATGACCAAAACAGGTAGAACAGCCACAGCCTATAAGAACGGAGAAACATAGGAACCAAAGAAATGAGACAGAAGAAACACCCTCTACCAGAAACGAGATAAAGGAAATAATAAAGAAATTAAAAAATAACAAGAGTCCAGGAAGTGATAATATAACTGCAGAGATGTTTAAATATGGAGAGAAAACGCTAGAGGAGCAAATGTTCAAATTAATAAAGGAGATTTAGATTAAAGAACAACTACCACAAGAATGGACAGATGCAATTATATGCCCACTTTATAAGGAAGGCGATAGGACAGATTGTCAAAATTACAGGGGGATATCACTATTGAATACTGCATACAATATTCTTGCAGCGTGTATAAAGGACAAATTGGCAGGAGTGATAGAAAACATTGTCGGCGAGTACCAATGTGGCTTCAGACCTGATAGAATTACAACAGATCAGATATTTACGCTCAGAGAATTGCAAGCGGAAAGCTACCAACACAATCTGCCGACAAGGGTCCTCTTCATTGATTTCAAACAAGCGTACGATACAATAAAACGGAACCAAATGAGCAAAGCACTAGAAGAATTGGTTATCAGTAGAAAACTTATAAGAATGATATAAATAACGCTGTCCAAGATTGAGACCAGAGTTAAAATAAATAATATAATGTCCGAAAAATTTGAAGTCAGTGAAGGAGTAAGGCAAGGAGATCCCCTATCATCGATACTATTCAGCTTGTGTTTGGAGAAGGTCATACGAGATGCAAATGTCAACCGAGAAGGATTGTTATACCAAAGAAAGTACCAATGTCTAGCCTTTGCTGACGATGTAGTAATACTGGCACGAAGCAAATGGGAGCTACAAGAAGTAGTAAAGAGGCTAGATAGAGAGGCAAAGAAAATAGGCTTAGCCATCAACGAAAGTAAGACAAAATACATGGAATGGATACATGACAGTGAACAAAAAGGAGGAAATGTAAAAATAGAAGTAGAGGGTGAAAAAGCATATATATTTAAAGCAGTGGAAAGATTTACATACCTGGGGTCGATGTTCACATGCAAACCAAATATTAGAGAGGAGCTCCAATCAAGAATAATGGCAGGAAACCGATGCGTGAACTCATTAAACAGGCTATTAAAAAGTAAACAGATATCTAGGAATGCCAAAATAAGGATTTACAAAACAGGTATACAACCAGTGGTAACCTACGCCAGTGAAGTGTGGACACTGAACAAAGGCGAAACAGGTATGCTCGAAATATGGGAAAGGAAGGTTTTGAGAAAGATATTTGAAGGCAAGATAGTAGACAATACATGGAAAAGAAGAACAAATAAAGAATTAGAAGATATGTACAATAATCCTAGTATAGTGGGAGTAGTAAAGGCACAGAGACTCAGGTGGCTAGGGCACATAGAAAGAATGACAAATTCTCGAGTACCAAAAATGATTCTAATGCATACAATGGGTACAAAAAAAAAGGAGAGGAAGGCCGAGAAGTAGATGGAAGCAAGAAGTAGATAAAGACCTAGAAACACTGGGAAAAGAAAGATGGAAGGACAAGGCTACTAATGGGAAGAAATGGAAAACAATAACAGCTCAAGCCATGGGCCTACTAGGCTCGTAGTGCTATTATATATATATATATATATATATATATATATATATATATATATATATATATATATATATATATATTTACTGAACAAATTAGTTCTTTCTAAATAAATAAATAGATCGATAAATTAATAAATAAATAAATAAGTAAATAAATTAATTATTAATAACAAAGTATTCACTGTCCTGTTACTATTTACCTAGTAACTCTGAACTTAAATTTTGTATTTATAATATTGTTAAGGCGCTTCTACACTGGAGCAACACTTGGCAACTTGCAGCAATTTTATGTTGCAACAAGTTGCTAAATGTTTAATTCATTAAACTTTTGACATAAAACAAATGGTCCTTACTAGTACAATAATGATAATGAATATTTGAGCTTGTCGAATCACAAATTCAGTTGAGTACAACATTCTCTCCATACTGCTGTAGTTTTGTGACATGATTTAGGAAGACGAAAATGGAAACGTAAATGTTGGGTCCGTCCAAGTTTAAAGAAAAGGAAATAAAATGGTGGAAAGGAATTATTATCGGATTTAAAGAAATATGACGTTTTATATGAACTTCGAACCGATTGGAACTTCAAAAATTTTTTGCGCATAAGTAGTTGAGATATAGAATTTTTGCTGGAAAAATTGCACCAGTGATAAGAAAAGCAGATACTAACTCTAGAAAGGCTATAGCTCCATAAGAACGATTGGCTGTAACATTGCGCTTTCTAGCAACTGGAGATTACTTCAGCAGGTTGATGTATTTATTTAAGATTTCGAAACAAGTTATCTCAAAGATAGTACCGGAAGTATGTGCTGTGCTAGTAAACGCAATTAAAGACCAGGTTAAGGTAAGCCAACTTTATTGTACTTTTTTTGTTGTTAAGATAATATGTTTAAAAATCCAAAAGCAGTAAAGGAGTCTGAAGAGTTTTGTGTGTATGTATCCGCTGGTAGTGTAGCTGGTGTGCTGTAATACGATAAATGTGATTGTGGTTTCGTGAAAGGTTGCATCATGTATACCCATACTTGAGTCAAACAAAATATTACTTTGTGTATTTAAATCCCTAATTTTACACGCCGTATGTTCTCCAAATACATCAAATTTTTCTCGCTGTCGTTTATTTTTTTATTTCTTGAATAATTGTATTTACCTCTTCTTTTCTAGTGTTATCATCAATTTTTCTTTTAAGTGTTTGTGTGCCACGTCTAGTTTTATTAGGGTGGTTAAATTCATCAATATTTATGCTGTTCGGATTTTCCACGGTTTCCTTTTCAGAAGGCTCCTCACAAGCAGCGCTAGATGTTGAGAACACGTTCACCAGGTAAGTCAAATATAAATGAGCTGAACGGGCTCTTGTATCTCAAATATTTATATTGATGTGTTGGGCAGTACCTTAGTTTTGGACGTTTCTATAGCTTTTTAGGACGTTTTTATATTTTGTGGAACACATAATGTTCTATTATACTTCAGCAGTATCATACATTTTGATTTATTAATTTCTTTGTTCAATATTCGGGGGCTTATGTGGTGTGTAGCTGGGCTTTTTAACTTTTGATTTCATTCATAAGAAACGTAGGCTATGGTTTGAGTTTTTAAGTAAATAGAATGGAGAGAATAAGAATTATTCCTTGGTTAAAAAAGTTATTCTCTATTAAAAGTTCTGAATTATCTAAAACCTAGAATACAATAATCAGATATTATTTTATTTTTTTTCAGTTATATACGAGGTTTGTTAAAAAATATAAATTTTATTGGTTTCTTAGATGGCACCTTATATATATATATATATATATATATATATATATATATATATATATATATATATATATTATATTATATTATATATATATATATACACTCAAAAATGTTTTGCATATTATCTGTAACGCCACTGAACGTTTCTAATTTGAAATTTTTTGCACTGATTTTTTTTGTCTACTAAAATAATGTATTTTACTGCTTGTTTTTTGTTTCTTAATCGTCGCAGAGATTCTTAGTATTCATTTTGTGTTCATCAGTTTTCGAAAATTGATATTTGTAAAAATTGGTTTGCGTTTTATTCACTTTGTAGTAAACAATATGAATAGACAAGTGATATCTGAGTTTAACAGAGCTAGAATCGTTACTTTGATTGAGGAAGGCCACACACAAGTCGACGTTGCTGTCCGGGTTGGAGTTAATCAGAGTGATGTGTCTCGGATTGTGAAAAAATATCGAGAGACGAATTCTGTTAGCGATGGGGAAACGTCTTATTTTCTGATGAAACCAAAATTAGCCTTTTGTCGGATAATCGCCGAATTAGGATTTGGAGGAACCCAAATCGATAGGATAGACTTAAGCAAGCTGTCCAAAGAGTCCCATATCAAGGTGGCTCCATAATGTTTTGGGGCAGCATCATGCTAAATAATAAAACTCCTTTAATTCCTATTGTTGGTAACATGAATGGACAAATTTATATTACTACCATTCTTAGGTCTGTTGTACGCTTGTGGCGAAGAGCTGTTGGTCCAGAATTTATTTTAATGAACGACAATGCGCCTCCCCATCGTACGAGACATGTAGCAGATTTTTTAGAGACAGAAGATATCGTTAGATTACAATACCTTGCTCACCTGACCTCAATCCCATTGAGCACGGATAGGATATGCTCAAATGAAAAATTCAGTCCCGGCACTCCCAAGGACACTACAAGACCTTAGAATAGCAGCGATTGAAGAATGGGGCACCATGGATCAGAACTACGTTAATACACTTATTAGAAGCATGGGACATCGCATTTAGTCTTGCATTGATGCAAGAGGTGGAAATACGGCATATTAAGTATTAGTTCCTACATCTGTGCAAATTTAAAAAAATATATATAATACATATTATAAATAATAATAATAATACATTGTTAATTCTTTAAATTTTGTTTATTGTTTCTTTTTCAAAACAAACAATTTTATATATAATAAAGTATTTTGTTACAAAAAAAAAATAGATTTTACCAGATTTGGTGGATAATTTTGAAAATATTGCAATATGCAAAACATTTTTGAGTATATATATATATATATATATATATATATATATATATATATATATTATATATATATATATATATATATATATATATATATATATATATATATATATATATATATAACCAAAAGGATGATAACGGGTACGAGTACTATGTAGTGAAAAGGAGATAATACTGGGAAGTACCCTTTTATAACTGAGGAAGCAAAATAAAACTAGGGTGCTTCGTTCGATGTGCTTTTAATTAAAGGTCTAAGCTTTCGTCAATGATTATTGACATCATCAGAGTAAACTACAAACAAACGAGAGAACAAACAATGAACAAGTGGAACCTAAGTATACAAATTTATAAAACACTTACCCTAATTCTAGCAAGTAACTCAGTGACATTTTATAAATTTGTATACTTAGGTTCCACTTGTTCATTGTTTGTTCTCTCGTTTGTTTGTAGTTTACTCTGATGATGTCAATAATCATTGACGAAAGCTTAGACCTTTAATTAAAAGCACGTCGAACGAAGCACCCTAGTTTTATTTTGCTTCCTCAGTTATAAAAGGGTACTTCCCAGTATTATCTCCTTTTCACTATATATATATATATATATATATATATATATATATATATATATATATATATATTATATATATATATATATATATATATAATGTCATACTTCTTCTTCTCAGCCAAAGAGAAAAATAAAAATTAATAAATAGACCATTTAAATAAATTTTCAAGACATCCTGTATCCTGTAAACAAAATTTATGTATTAGATTAAGGTAAGATTAGATTAACAGAAAGTTTTGCCTGCCAACAACTGATTTTTAAATACTCGCAGGTAAAATCTTTTTATACAGAATTAGAAAGGCCATACTCATTATAATCTTTTCATTGTTTGTACATGACCTAGGATTAAGATATTGTACTTAACCTTTTATTATAGGAATGAATTATGTATTTGTAACCAAAGGAAAGGCCAGTTTTAAAGCAAAAATTTTAGTTTCTCTGGAACCAGTAATGGGGTTTTTTCTTCATTATTGTAAACAAAATAAAGCATTTTAATTGGATAGTTTTTTTTAATGGGATACTTGATAGTCGATGTATGAGAGAGAGTGGGTAGTTATCATTTGATCATAGAAAGGAAATGTCGCGTCTCGATAGAGGGTGTGTTCGTGAGTTTGGATACCGGCATTGTGAAAGGAACTTGGCAGAATTGTGGAAGGAGATTACAAGTCAATGAAAAGATATCCTTGGATCTAAGACAAGCAGTTTCTGGAATACGTAGGAAATAGTTTGGCGGCACCCAGTTGACAGAAAGAGGTACTTGTGTCATTGAGAAGTGGCTGAGTGTTTGGAGAGTTAAATTTTAAGTGTTAATTGTTGGATAATTGAGTCAGGTGTTTTGTACAGTCGCTGCAGGATGACTGCAAATACGAAAAGAAGAAAGCCGAGGCAAATAGTGGCAGATCACATTGCTGTGGAGCGTGGACGATTCTGCATATGGTCCAAATACAATCTAAGAAGGAATTTGCAGTTTCTCGAATGTGCTCGCTATAATCACTATGTCGTCAGCGAATCTGAGGTGGTTTAACTTGTTACCATTGACTTTAATGCCATAGGTTGACCAATTTGTAGTTTTGAAGACGTCTTTAGAGCTAGGTTGAAAAGCTTTGGCGAAATTAAGTCTCCTTGTCTCACTCCTCTCTTAATGGTGATGGGATTTGTATTTTCTTCTGGTTGTACTATCATAGTTGCATTTTCATATATATTATGTATTAGTTGCCTATATTTCGAATCTATTCTACAATTATTAATAGCTTGTTCTATGGCCCACATCTCGATACTATCAAACTCCTTTTCATAGTCGACGAAGGCAAGAAATACGGGTAGCTGGTATTCATTTGCCTTCTCTATCAATGTTCTCATTGTCAGCAAATGGTCTGATGTACTATATCCTTTACGGAAGCCAGCCTGTTCGACCGGTTGGTAATTATCCATTTTGAAGGTTAACTGGTTATTAATAATTCTCATAAATAGTTTACTTGACTTAGCAATGATATAGGTCTAGAATTCTGTAGATCACATAATTTGTCCCCTTTTTTGTGTAGGAGTATTAGATTCGTCAGCGTATGTTAGATTATTAAGAGGAATATTATTTATTTTGAGCCAATTTTTTGTACAAAAAAAAAATTTTTGATTTATTATTTATTTTCAGCCAATTTACGTTGGGTAAGCTGAAACATCCTTTATACATATTTAGGTTGAACAAAAGTAAGTAAAGAATGCAATTGCAACTAAAATTTAACTCTTTTGCTTATTATTATTTGTTCTGTACACCCATTGGAAATTAATTAGAAACTTCTGATATTTTAAAGATGACCTTATCTAATTTGGCAAGTATTAGAATCAAAAGCCTGTATACTTCTGTATACATAATGCACGCGCAGCATCCTTACATGATCCGATCTTTACTGGGTTCTCCATTAGTCTGTTGAGCTCAGCATTTTGAAATCTGTTGACGAATTATGAGAGAAGGCAGTAAAGATGCGCAAAGTGTTCGTGTGTTGAAGTTTCTGTTTATTTGTACGAAGCTTGTCTTCACTTGTCGTCCACTTTTTTTTTCTTTTTGTGCAATCTTTCTTTATGAACAGTGTTATTTTCTGATTATCAATCCAATTGATACAGATTGTTCGTTTCTCTCTTTTGAATTAAAGAAATATTGACGAGGTCTACTTACAGTCTCTTACTCTTAATTTTTCTTTTGGGCTGTTTCTTGATATTTTTACGTAATTTTCTTTGGTCTTTTCTAAGCTGTCTATTTTAAATCGGTCCTACTGGAGCCAATTGGCTTATTGTACATCTTACATTTTTTCATGATACTTATTTCAAGATTTTAGATCCCTGTACCAGCTTATACATATCTAGTGGATGCGCACCATATATTTTTGGAGTTACTGGCGGTATTTGCCGCCTGTGATTTAATACTTCATGGTCATGCAAGATATGGTTATCTGTCTCAGGTTCTCCGTTACGCTCCAGTAGAAAATTATATGCAGTTGTCTCTTGACTGGCGAATGTCTAGTAAGGAAGCCTGTTATGACTCTTAGCTGATTCTTGTTTATTTTTCGCAGTTTTTCAGCCTGTATATTATAGCCCATTACCGTATATTTCCCGCTAATCTGGAATCCATACAAAAGTAACACCATTATGTTTCGCCAATCTGTCGAGTTCCTCTCGACATTCCTATATCAGCCTAAAATCCATCTTACGGCTTATAAATGCTCTCATGGTTGCCTGGTTATCTGTGCATATATTGATCCGTCTGAGTTTGAAAGCATAACTTATGTTAATTTCTCTTGCACACTGCAACATTGCTAAAATCTCTAAAAGGTATATTTTCCTAGTAGTATGTTCCTGCGCCCGATCCTTCTGTAGTTTTAGATCCGTCTATTACCAGGTATAAGCCTGCAGTCTTGGTCGAGTGTTTTTTCTGCTCCATTCTTAATCGCGGACTGAAGTCCACTTCTAAAAGTACTTTAGTTCTATATGTTGGAACCAGATATCATCATTTCTTTTTTTGTTTGGTATCCATAATTTTATTTATGATATTATTATGTCCTATCTAACCGGTACGTCATTCTCTAAAGTTTTCTCGTATTCGTAAAATAGTTTCGAATTTTTTCACTTTTTTCTCGTATTCTTTATTAAGCCATCCTCGCCTCCCCCTTATAATTTTATGTTGAAGGGGAAAATTCAGTAGGGCCTCCGTAGCTAAAGTTGGTGTGCTTCTGATAGCCCCTGTGATTTTGACCCATTCAAGTCTTTGCGTCTTGCTTAATTTTACCACCATAATATAAATCCAATATATGTGTCTGATTTTAAACACCATATTTTTCCATGAAGGCATCTGGTTATTATTAACGTGTATACTACTTTCTTGGTTATTCGTTCTGTCTGCTGATTTCAAGTAAGCCTCGACTCTAATAATACTCCAAGATACCCTACTTTCCTTACCAGATTTAGATGTACAACGCAGAATATGATGCCTGTTGTTGCTAGCTATGCCAGAATCTAGCCATTAGCCTATCCATGACCGGAGTCCACAACAAAGGAGATAAAACTCTTTCCTGCACACAGTCTCTGGCTACTTGTGCTGACACTGTATTCTCTAGTAGCGATCCTCTGCATCTTGTTTCATCTATTCGTTTTAGACTAATCGTCATTTTTTCCGAGGTTTGTCCATTTGATATTTTTGGCTGTGCGTAGTTAATCTTAGTTTTAGCAATCTTCTGCATCTTGTTTCATCTATTCGTTTTAGACTAATCGTCATTTTTTCCGAGCTTTGTCCATTTGGGATTTTTGAAAAGATAGGAATTGTGATGTCCTGTGATTTCCGACGCATTTGAAACACTTTTTAGTGCCAGTTGCTTTCTCGTGATCTCCTCTTCCTCTTTTAGTACCTGTTCAAAAAATATAAGTACTGGATTTATGTCGTATTGTTTTAGATTTTTTATGCTGATTGGATGAATATTCAGGTCTTTATAATTTTAACTTGTTAATCTACGGGCAGTTCTTTTTATTAGCCTTTCGTCTCTTTCCGGGCCTGGAAGTTTAGTCTTTTCTTTGTCTAAGAAATATATATTTAGCATCCTCTAGCGCATCTGCTATCTTCTTTTCTTGTCATTCAACGGCTATCATAATAATTTTTTTCTTCTTCTTCTTAGCCTTCTGTCGTCCATGTTTGGACATTGGCCTCTCCCAACTCCTTCCATCGGTCTCTATCCTGAGCAACATATTTCCAATTTTTTCCGGCTATTTTTTTAATGTCATCAACCCATCTCATCTGTGGTCTTCCTCTTGGTCGTTTACTTTCGTAATATTGATTTTTAGCCTAGTTAAATTTATCACTCTTTCTTTGGCTTTAATGTTACCCGCATGATGATGTCTACAATTTTCTTTAATGCGATTTGGTCTGTAATAATTTTGTCTGCTGTGATTTCAGTATTTATGTCCATGTAACATAAGGTTTTGGATGTCGAAGACTCTGAGCTCAATGCTCTTGGTGTTTTGGGGACATATTATTGATCTACGGCGTTTTGTATTGATATGCAATTTTTTGCATTTTTACTCATATTATATGTTCATTTGCCTTTTGTGTGTTTTGGATTTCCTTCTTGCGTGTTTTTTACATTTCAAGTCAGCTATTTACTTCTTTATATTTTTGATTGTGTTGTTTAGACAATAATTACCAGTTTTTGTGCCAGATCCTCCTTAGTTTGTTTGTTTTTCTCATCTTTTACGACTTTTTGTTTATTCTATTAGTCTTTTCAATAATGCTTTAGTCATTGCTCTTTACAAAATATTTTGTTTGCATTAAATCCAATGGATCCTTCGTTTCCCTGAATTTGGTCCTCATCTTTTTTTAATTTCTTTATTTTGCTACTCTGTTCTAGTGTACTCTGCATATTTTCATGCTTCAACAGATTTCTTACTCCGTATTGAATATTATGCTTTTGGGACTCCCTCACTGTCTGGACAAAATATTTATGTACGTTTATATATACTTTATTGTAGTTATACTATCTTATCTTCAACGGAAGAATCAAAACCAAAAACTGTGTCTAAATAGGTTTCTATTTGAGTATTTTTGATTTTTCTTTTCTTAGTGTCTTCCATTTTCAGGTACTGCCTTCAGGTACTATTTTCCTTTAAATAGTTAGTTATTAGTTCTTATTTCAGGAGCACCTGATACACACTTAAAAATCAAAGTTTCAGAACTGTCTTCACTTGAGTAAATCAATCAAAACCCACCTTGGTAATAGATTAAATAATATCCAACAATAAAACACAGCAAAGTTGTCCGTAAAATCGTATGTTTAATAATGTAGAGGTAAAAAAATAATAGTTAACGTGATAAAAATCTCTCTTTTGTTTTTGTTACGTCTCTGAGGTCCGTCAGCATCAGAACAAACACGTAACTAAAATGGGAGTAAAAAGGTATAAAAATCGATTCATTACACGAGTGCAAAGCCGCCAATATTTGCAGGGGTTGATTGACCAGGTAGGCTAACTTGATTAGCGATTAGGCAGATTCTGACGCTGCTGAGGACTTCCAAAGCCTAATTACCATGCGAGTTTGTCAAGACCCAGTGGCGCGTATCTGCTGATTTTATCATGGAATGAAAGGTTTAGCAATACAGAATGGCTGTCAATATTTACTTTTTTTTCTTCGACTTTTTTGTCCACTACTATGATTCTTCGTTAAATTTGACTATTCTTCGTAATTTTCTCCTGTTCCTTTAGTGACAAGTGGTTAAATGTTCTTGTTCATGTATTTCAATTTGTATCAAATTATTATTTTTTGTTTTTTATTTACTTTGTTTATACGTTGTTATTTTATGTATATGTTTATACGCTTTCTCATTTATTGTCTATATTATATGGACGGCGTTATGCATCACTATACCAAGCACCATTTTCTTAAATTGTGGATTATGGCGCTTTCTGGTGGGAAGTGGGGAGTCTGTTAGTAACGGTTAACCAGATATATTTAAAAAGACCAAGTGCCTTTGTTCTTATTACAGATTTTAAATTTTGCATAACTAGATTAATCTTCATAAACAAGAGACTAATTTTCTGTATTAGTTATGCAACAGTAGACCAAGCGCCTGTTGCGAGCGTTTTAATGATTGTAAGTCAAATATTTAGCAACATACGTACATAAACGTTGTCGAATATAACTTGTTGATACATTTACGTTAAGAAGTAGTGTCAGTTATTGCCTAAATTTTTCTATAAAATAAAGAGAGCTATAATTTGTTCGAATATTTCCCAATAAAGCGTAAAAGAACAAAATCCAGTAACAAAAGAAATACTACAAAGATATACACAATATCCGCTGTGACAGTGTGTAAATCTTTCTGTTTAATGACCTTGAGAATACCAAGTTGCAAAGTCAATGCAGCATTGAAAGCTATGAAACGTCCAATGACGAGATTGTCGTGGTCAAAGTGAAGATCATAATAAAATTAACGATAATCGTGTACAAACAGTAATTGAGCACATAACGAAATTCCCTAAGTACAAGCGTTGATTGAATAACCCAAATTTGGGTTATTCAATCAACGGTACAAGTCACATTACAGAAGAGCTAACACAGAAAGAGAATACCTAACAGAAGAAACAACATTAAGTAAAAGGTATCAATTATATATTGAAAAAGCAGACAACGATCCTGTTAAATTTTCGTTTTACAAAACTGAAAAAATATACTTGTAGTAGATGTGATTGTTTCGAGTTAGAAATTAAAAATTGCACAGATAACGAAAGATTAAGAAAGTTAAAGGAAGAAAAAAATTTGCAATTAGAAAAAGCTGAAAATGCACAATCTAGAAGAAAGCTAGACATGAATATGAGCAATGATGAACCAGAAGTGGAAACCTTTTGGTTTGATTTGGAAAAAACCCTTCCCCTTCCAAGAATTCTAACAAATGTCATATATTACTAGCGTCATTTATGTATTTACAACCTTGGTATCCATAGCGGCATAGTTTTGATTCTGAAAACGATTTTGGAAACTCATTGAAACCTACGTACCATTGAAAAAATTACATTACGCTTTCTCTTTCTTGGTCAGTTTTTTAACCAATGATAGTGAATTTGCAGATATTGAAAATGCCCTAAAACGTGATGAAGAAATCTCGTAAAAAAAACCACTAGTAGTTAACAGAATGAAAAAAAAAAGAATTCGTTGAAACAAAGAAGTTGGAAACTATGATTATATATATATATATATATATATATATATATATATATATATATATATATATATATATATATATATATATATATATGCCAGTATTTGGACACCATCCCCTTCCGGTAGGGATCTACGGAGGAGTATCACCAAGCCGCAAGCCCTTATCTCTTGCTGTACTGCTCCACCATAGGCTGATCAGACACATAGGCATATTCTAGTCTAAGCCGCAGATTCCTTTTAGAATTTTAAACAGCTGCGTTAGCCTTTTTTATTTTTCTGTACAACAAGCCAGGTCTTGAACCGATATCCACTTAACCGTTCGACAGTGAAGCAAATGAGAATCGGCCGCCGACCCGCTTGGCTAGCTGACCGACGGATGTTGCTTTAACCATGAAACTAATTACAAACCGTAAATCAGATATAGAAAACAGGAAAGTAACCTGGCTTAAAACAAGAGAAATTGAAATAAGAAAGGATAAACCACTGAGTATTTTTATGAAAACTGATTTTAAACGTGACGTTGAAGTAGATCGTCACATAAGAAAAATTTTTATTTCAAATCCTTTATAAAAGGTATATAATAAAATGCCCAAACGGGCTATCACAATTACATTACAGAACGTTTTCGGAATGTTAATTCCACCATCAGCGTAAACCTGAAGTTTGAATGATACAATAGAACTCATTATTTCTGATGTTCTGTTCTTTCCTTACATTTTCAAATTCAATGTGCTCAGTTTACCAATAACATCTGCTAGAAATGTCAAATTTAATTACTAGTCTAAGTCACGTAATTGCTGATGGTCATCACCCCTTTCTTTAAGAAACTAATAATGTTATTTAGCAAATCTCGAAACGTTTGCAAAAATTTGTTGCGACTCAACCATCTTACGTCGGTGTGTAAAATTATATCTGGTTCTTTGTCATCCAGTTGTAGCTTAAACTACCATCTTTGCAGAGGTTTGGCTCTTATTGAATTGACAATTTTAAACGCAATATCCATCACGCCTATTGTGTTAAACCTTTTACTGATCAAGAACGGTTGATGAATAAGGCAGTGGTAATTAATGAAGTTCGGGAAATCTTCATCTTTGTGACACAGTGATATAAATCTATTATTAACATCAAACATTGACGGAGCCCCAACAAAAGGGACAGATTAATCTTATCGACAAAATGTTTGAATTCCGTGAATAAATCAATGCTTCAAGTTCTGACTTTTATGGATATCATTGTTAGCAATTCTTCTTTTGTTGAGAAATCATCAAAGTCCATCCGAATAAAAATAAGTAACCAACTTGTACCTACTGCGTCCTGCGTGCTACTCATACAAACTGGACACTACATGAATCGCTCGCGATGATCGATGCAGGATTGCTAGCACAATTAAATAATTATCGTTATATGTAGGAAGGGGATAGGTATGTATATTATACCGATAATTTTTTCCTTGCCGGCGATCAACTCATCTAGGGGCCGCGATCTAGTGGTCCATCGCGATCGACAGGTTGGTCTCCCCTGTCCTATACCGACGTTACTAACCAGGACGTTTTATTAAAAATGCAAAAAGAAAAAGTGTTGTTAACTACAATAAAAACAGCCAACCAAGATCGAGTACCTTAGTCACATCATAAGAAACAGCGAAAGATATTTGTTGCTGCAAATAATTCTGCAAGCAAAAGTAGAAGGAAAACGAGGAACGAGAAAGACGAAGGATTTCCTGGCTGAAAAATCTACGTACGTGGTTTAACACAACAATAACAACCACAAATCTTTTCAGAGCAGCAGTTTGCAAAATGTAGATCGCCATGATGGTCGCCAACATCCGAAACGGATAGGCACTACAAGAAGAAGAAGAATCGTTAATTGAATTGATGTCTTAGAGAGAACATTATGAAGCTAAAGAACAATTTGTAAATAAATATTAGCAAAGTAGTAATCAGTGATGAAATAATTGAAAAACGAAAAATATACTTTTCTTTTATTAATTAGCAAATGATTTTTGTTAAAAAATGTATCTATCTATTTTTATTCCGTTTCTATATAGAATTTTTGACCTGAACAATACTATACTGCAAATATATTCTAAATTTTGGGATAATTTATTTATTTCTACTTCTAGGTAAAATCCTATGCAATAAAATTATTGCAAATCCCTCGTTTTATTGGGTAATATAAGATTGGTAACCCGGTAGCAATAAAAATCTATTGTATTCTTTACCTCTGTGGTTTATTAGGTACTTTATCGGTTTCGGCGAGAAGTTCAAAGAACTAAAAGAACTAGCGGCAAAAATCAAAATGGTTTTATATAGTTAACTCAAACTGGATTTGTGGAATATTGAACCTAAGGGTTGTAAAGTACTTTTTCAAATTAAGAAGCTCACAAATTTTATAGTCCAAATTGTTTTGCTATTATTCTCTTACCTGTTATTTCACTGGAAAAAATCAAAAGAAAAATTCAATCCAAATATCTGGTTCGATCCGATCTAGCGATTTGATCTAGAATAAAATAAAATGGGAAATTCTCAGTGGTTGGTATACCATAGTTATAAAAAACTTACTATGAAGTAAAAACTTCTTGATTATAGGGTTGAAAATATTCTGAAAATTTATAAATCTATTTTGGATCATTTTTGTTAACATAATTTTGGAAAATTTGTTAACATTTTCGCAAACATTCTCTGGCTAAATATGTAACCAAATACTTTACAGATAACAAAGACTGTATTCATTAGAAACCACATATTTAACTACTTCAAGACGGTTGCTCATTTAGCGCCTAGTATTTCGGTACAGAACAAGATTTTGTGTTTATTTTAGTGAATAAATTGGAATGGGAGTGTTAAATTTTGGATTGGTTACGAATTTTGCTTATTAATAAAGTTCTTGTATACTTACTTATATATTATATAAGGTTATAATAACTTTTAATAAAATTTTATTATTTTTGTGTAATTTGGACTTGAAAGAGAAATTTCAAAAATAGCAAAAAAGAATTACCTTCAAATTTAAAATATGGTGTAATATCTTTTCCAAAAGTTTTTTGTTAATTCAACTTAAATTGTTTTTCAAAATTGTAGACTATAATATTCTTTGTTAAAAAACTTAAAAAAAAATATTTTTAAGGTAACTTTCGCCTATTTAAAATTAAAATTTTATTGATAAAATCATTTCACAAAATATTTGATTTTCAGTTGTTTTAACAATGAAACTTAAGTACCTATAGCATTTTTCATATAAAAATGCTTGCACGTAATTTAAGATTTACGACGTCAAAACCCCACAGCGTTGCCAAAACATCACAATAGTAAAATGAGGAATTTTTAAAATGTCAACTTTTTTTGGTATTTTTATTTTTTATTTTTTTATTTTATTTTATTTTTTTCCTTGTACTACTTTTTTGATATTGTATGTAATATGTATATATATTTTTTATTTTGTTTTGGTCTTTTTTTATATTAATTTTGTTTTGCATATATTTTTTTATTTTTTTGTGTTTTTTTTGTTTCTTTTTTTTTTTCATTTTTTTGTTCTTTTTTCATATTAAAATTTTTATTACATAATTGATATGTTCGCAAATTGCTTACAAATTTTATCTTAATTCTAGGGTTAGTAAGATTTCTAAGTTTCCAGAGAAAATTAATTCATTTATGTGAAATGGGAAATAGACATTTAGTTTTTGTAAGTTTTCATAAAAACATGTAATATTTCCTTGTTGATTTACACATTCTAATAAAATGTGTTAAATCTCCATATTTACCACAAGTACAGTTTGGAGTGTCTGCTAGATCCATTTTGTACATTCTTGAAGGTGTTAGAGCATGATTTGACCTGAGCCTATTAATAGTTTTAATAAAACTTCTGTTGGACTCTGAACAAAACCATCTTTTTTCAAGAAGTGTGGGTTGCCAATATTTAAATGATGACTGTCTTTCGGATTCCGTATAATTGGCTTGCCGTTTTAATTTGAGCCGATGTCTACTATATACGTCTATATCTGACACCGGTAGAATATTGTTGTCTATGGTGTCTCCGCTTGATAATTCTTCTTTTGCCAATGCGTCTGCTATTGTATTACCCTTTATCCCAGAATGGCCTTTGATTCATGCGATAATAACTTCTCCTCCGAGCTTTGAAACCTCGTAGTACAATTTTAATATCTCTATATCTTGTCAAACTATTATATCAACAGTAAATACACTTAGTTTTAAGACTACTGCAACACATTAAAATACATAAGAAAACATTTTAATACAAAATTATATATTCTGAATTTTAAACTTACCTTTTTTAGGGCTTTAATAGTAAAAACGTCCTGCCATTATTTCTTGATGAAAATAATTTATCTTTTATGAAAGCTTGTCAGCCTTCTGCAGACTATTTAGTTGTTTTAGCATAGCACCATCACAATACACAGCAATAATTAATTTTTAAAGGTATTAATATAAATTTAATATGTATTTATAAATGCAATGTATTAATATATATTATATTATGATCAAATTGAGTAATAAATCAAAACATAAACAAAATCCTTACTCTCAAAAAGCAGTAACACTTTATTCACTTTTGCCACACGTTGAACTGTCAATAAAATTTGAAGTATTCCCAAATCAGTTGTGTATAATTGTCCAATCTATTTAATTAAAATTATTATTTTGTGGAATATTAAACTTAAAGGGTTATTTCATAAAATTTATATTATTAATAATAACAAATGTTTTTGGTTATTTATTCAATATAATTCTAAAATTTTCAATATAATGATGATTACATTTCTTGATTCTTACACCATGTTGACGCCTATGAAAGATCGAGCAGTGTGTTGGGAAAATTTGAACTCTTAAGGTTGACGTTCTGGAAATTTTAAATATAAGTGATATGACACAACAAGAATGAAATCTTGTTAGATTTGTTAGTATTTGTTGGTGTTGTTAGTATAGTATTAGTATTGATAGTATATTATTAGTATTGTAACAGAGCATATTAATATGTTCCCTGTAATAAAAAGCCTTTATTGTAGGCTGATACTAAACGAAAATATGTAGATGGTGATCTATCACTACAAAAAATGTACAATATGTAGAAGTATTTCATAAAGGAGAATGACTTGACTTCAGTAAAATTTAATGTTGGTCTCAAAATATTTTGCACTGAATTCAATTATTCATTTAACAAACCTTCAAAAGTGCTATGTGACCTCTGTGCTGAAATAGGCTATATGAAGAAAGAAAACACCCTTAATGAAGAAAAGAAAAAGGAATATGAAAAACACTTGCAAGAAAAAATTTTAATGAGAGAAGAGAAAAAGACGGATATTGAAAATGGTAACACAGTACTGTGTTTTGACTTAAAAAATGTATTGACATATCCAAAAGGAGACGTCAAAAATTTCTTTTATAAAAGTAAGCTAAATGTGTATTACATTATAGCGCACCTTTCTATAAACCAGTCTGTTTATTGCGCGATTTGGTTAGAGGCAATGCATGGTCGGGCTAGGAATGATATTGCCAGTGCTATATACAGAATCCTGAAAACGGTTGTAGAAGACTATCCGTTATTTGAGGATTTGGCTTTGTGGAGCGATAGTTGCGTTCCGCAAAATCGCAATAGATTTATAAGTTTTACTATTGCACATATTTTAAAAACTAATACCAGCCTAAAGAAAAATTTAATAAAGTTTTCAGTACCCGGACATTTATGCATAAAAAGGATTGATTCAGTTCACAGTACAATTGAACGCAGTTTGAGAAATTCTGAGTACTTTTCTCCACTTTCGTTATTAAGAGTTCTTTTGAAAGTAAACACAAGAAGGCCTTACACCATACTTCAAATGAAACAGCAAGATTTTCTGGACTATTCATCAACACTGAATTATACTGCAGTTACATTTTTAAAGGTGGTTTCTTTACAATTTACTATAGATTATTATGACATTGGTTTCCAAACCACTTGTAACGAACTTGAATAAAAATCATTAGTTTAAGACAACAGAATACGAGGAGACATACTGCTGAAAATTATGAAATACCCATATCAATAAATAAAAATGACATTAAAGTCACCTTGGCATAAAACAAAGTAGAAGGTCTGAAATCTATCTACAAGTGGATGCCAGATCTAGATAGAAACTTTTATGTTCACATTGTTTCCAACATATCTTAACATAAACAGTAAAACTGAAATTGCTGATCAGATAATGTTACAATGTTAAAACGTTCTGTTAAAAATTTTCTACAAAGACTTATTTATGTTACATGTTTTTGCATTTTTCGTTTTGTATTTTTTTTTATTTAGTTTAATGCGTCGACAACTAATGGTCATTGGCATGGTACAGTGAATTTTTACAGTCAGGTACCTAGTGTAGAGTGTAGTGTGTGTAGAGTAATTGTCTTGATACTTAGCAAAGTCGACGTCATTGTCTTTGCTTCTTCTTCTCGTGCCACTCCTAGCGGAGATTGGAAATCATTATGGCCACTGCGACTTTGTTAGCAGCGCGCCTAAAAAGTTCAATCGAACTACACCCGAACCATTCACGTAGATTACGAAGCCACGATATTTTTCTTCTTCCCACACTTCTTTTGCCCTTAATTTTGCCCTGCATGATGTTTTTTAAAAGTTCGTATTTTTCACCTCTCACAATGTGCCCCAAGTATTCCATCTTTCTAGTGTTTATCTCATTTAGAATTTCGCATCTTTTGTCTAAAGTTTGGAGTACTTGCGTGTTAGTGACGCGGTCCATCCATGATATTCTGAGAATGCGCCTATAGCACCATATCTCGAAAGCTTCAATGTTTTTTATGGTCAACTGTTTTAGTGTCCAAGCCTCAACTCCATATAACAGGGTAGAAAAAACATAACACCGCAGCATTCGTATTCGTAACTTTATATTGATATCACGATTGCAAAAGAGTTTGCGCATTCTATTAAAGACTGATCTAGCGATTTCTATTCTACATCTAATCTCTTTTGTTTTATCAGTATCGTCTGTGATCCAAGCACTTAGATATTTATAACAGGGCACACGCTCAATCGTTGTATTGTCTATTACAAGATTAGCTCTGATGTTCTTTGATTTCGTGATTACCATAAATTTAGTTTTTTTCAAATTAATTTTCAAGCCGTAACTGTTACAGTATATATTGAGACTGTGCTAAGTGCTTGTCTTTGCTAAGAGACGCTAATTGTATCCGAACGTCTGCGGTCCCTCCGGTGAGTACCGATCGCACAAGGATAGAAATTATTTTCATCTATTAATTTTTTAATAAACGAAAATTTCTCCACCCAGGTGAGATTCGAACTCACGACCTTTAGGTTCAAAGGTAGGTGCTCCTACCACTGAGCCACAGAGGGGGTTAACGTTTTGTATTAGAGTCACGAAGTTCTATGTTATTTTATTTTTTCAATAAAAGTATGGAAAGAATGAAATATTTTCTATTCCTTTTTTTAAATCTGCTTTTGTAGTAGACTTTCATCTATTATGTTTAAAACAAAAGAAAATATACTTTCTTGTATATTAAATCGAATGAACAAAATATTCAAAGTCATTTTTTCAGTTTCTACATTTTGTATCATACAACCTTGTAATTCTTAGGCAGCGATATGAAGAATTACATAAGTTGGATATGATAATGTGAATGAACTTTTTGGAGAAATTCTCGACGATTATTCAAATGGAGGAGGGGATAGTGATGCAAAAGATGATAGAACCATTTCAACAAGTACAAGTAGCACCCTTAGTTTCTGTGGTTATACAACAACTAGTAGAGAAAAATAAACTACAAGCGTAGCTCCACATATTAGTGATTATGACTATGATGACAGTATAGCTGATCAAAATATTCTATTTGTCTGTGTTTAACATTGTTTTAGTTAATTTGATTTATTCTTTATGTTGTTTGTTTATTTTCAATAATAAATTTCTTAAAAAGTATAAAAAATTGTGTTTTTTAGCAACCAACAAATTATGTACATATATTCGACCACACAAAAATTGGATTTTAATATGCCCTTAAACCATTAGTGGGCACATATTTAACCACCAGAAATAAGCTATTTACAACATCATAATGTACATATTAAAGTAAATTAAAACGTAATTATTTGAATACAAAGTGATTTACAAGATATATATTACAAATACATCGTGATGTGCATTTCAAAACTGTTTGTTAGTTAAATTTTTGTTACAAAAATGCACTTGAAAGTGAAAAAAAAACGATTTTAACAATTGACAATTTAGATTTGATAGATCTCTTATTCTAATTAGTATTATATTTGGCAAATATATTGCTTCTTGGAACAGTTGCTTTCGTTTTCTTAAAAAAGCGGATTGTAGCATGAAAACACCAAAAATCATAATTTATAGTACAAGCGTGTCGTTACTGTTTGATATTTGTAAGAGAGTAATTGATGTATAACCTACTTTTCAAATTTACAGCCCCTGTAAAATAAAAATTCTCCACGCGACCGATATACAATTGCATTCTCATCCGAATATTTTAGGATTTTGAAAATGTCATAAAAGTTCAGTCGTTAAAGTTTCGTTCCGCTCAGCTTCAGATTTTATAAACAACGTTTTGGTACTGTGGACAGAATCAGTGTCTCATGCTTACAAAATACACAATATTTAGAAAAATATTTTGAGTATGACAAAACATGTTGAAACTTTGTAATTTATGACCTTTTTCATCAATTACAATAGTACAAATAGGTAGTTTTAACAGAAACAAATGGTAACTAAGAATAATAAAATGATACGGATAATTATGTAGCTTTTAAAATAAACTACAAAGTGGTGTACATTCAATTTTTTTCAAGCCTTGTTTTACAAAGGGTTGCGCTAAAAGGCGTGAAGATGGTGCTAAACGCATGCGAACACAACTTTTAAACATTGTTATCTCGTTTAATTATTAAGCTATAAAAATAACTAAAAAAACAGTATTCAGAAAGTACAAAAAAACTTGTTTTTTTTCGCATTTCAACATTATTTTTGTATCTTCTTTAGTTGTTGAGTTATTTTTAAAGAGGAGTCATCATTTTAAACTCAAATGTTTGCAAAACTACGCCTTTTAAAAAAGTTAAACTTCCAGAATGAAACGTGTGCATAAAAATTAATTAGTTAACTTTTAAACAAATAATGAATATTTGTAACCAGGGTGGTTTTTGACGGGGGTAAGTGTGTTACTTTCTGCGCCACAAAAAATAAAAGCGGACTTTATTTTAGTTAATTTAGTTAGGTTTTTGGAAATAACAATAGTAGTAGATAGAAAAATAGGTACTGACTGGGTACTCTCCATTATTTATAGTCTCCTGATTTATATTTCTAGATCTCTGTATTTGGCAATCTTTTCGTTGTATTTAACACGTAAATTCTTGGTGTAGGGTATCACCACATCAATAAGTGTTGTTTGTCTAGTAAGTTTATTAACTAGTATGAGATTCGGTCTATTATAAGCCACTGGTTGGTCTGTGAGCACAGTACGGTCCCAGTATAGCTTGTATTGGTCATTTTCAAGCATTCTGTCAAGAACGTATTGATAATAAGAAAGATGGTCGGTTTAGAGAAGTCACAGTTTATGAGCGAGTTCTTGGTAGATAATCTTTTTTACTGACTCATAGCATTCTGTATAATTAGTAATGACAAACACCTGCAGCCACCGGTAAGATGTTGGATGGCTTCTTGGGCTTGGCATCCATATCGGTATTTGTTATTTCGACTTGATAAACAATATATTTCATGTAATTTTTATTTGGAATAATCTGATCCTGAATGGCAAGTTGGAAACTCGGGAAACATCTGTCCTGATGTCAACCAATAGTTCGACGCTATATTGTAGACATATTCTTACCTGATCTCGTTAGTCAAGTGGTTTGTGCACATTTATCTTTAAATAAGTTGTACCTACATAGCTGTACCTTAAAATAAGTTCTTAAATTAGCAATTTGTTTATCCAGTTGCTCACCTATGTCCATCAATCCTCTTCTCTCTTGATACCTCGGTACAGTTGTTCTCTCTACTGAACTGCGTGGATGGTGTTTTTGCGCGTTTGTGCGAAGTGTTCTTACTTTCGGCTGTAGACCTTCTACATCCATTATTGACCACTTTATAATACCAAATGAGTAGCTCAGCGAGGAACAGGCGTACGTATTTAATGCCTTAAAAAATTTTTATTATTAAGATATGACCGATTTAGTTGTCTTACTCCGAAGTAAGTTCAGTCTTCATTTGTTTATGGTCAATTTTCTGCGCTTGCTATACTCCGAGTTATTTTTACATATCATTTTCACTCATTGCCTTGATGTTTTGGCCATATTACATATTAAAACCTCCGGGCTGAACCTTTCCTCTGACTATATTTAGTATATGGGACTTGTCTAGGGTACTAGACAACTAAAAACATTTTCTACAGCTTTTAGCATCTAATCTAAGTGGTTTCGCGTGGAAGCTATTAATTTCAAATCATCCATATACAACAGATGATTAAGCTTCGCCACAACAGTATTGTTATTTTTGACGCAAAAACCTAAATCATTGGAATTCAGTACTCAACGAGTCCCCCTAGAAAAGGTCCCTGTTAATTGAAATATCTTCAGTTTCGATGTTGTTTTCACCCGGTATTTGAAGGTAAATTTTAGGCTTCCACTCCGTCACTATGTGCTTTAAAAATGTCGCTATATTATCATCGACTTTATAAATTTTCAATATATCTATAAGCCATTCATGCATCATTGAATCAAAGGCCTTCTTGTAGTCAATGAATGCGGTGGAAAGGTTCCTTTTTTGGTATACGCCTGGTTGGAAATGACTTAGTTCACTATAAGTTGTTCTTTGCAGCCCATGGAACCCTTAGCGCATCATTTCTGTTGAGGCTCTATCATATTGTTTAGAGAACAGTGTTGGTAGATACGCTAGGCTACACATAATGTGACCAATTTGTACAAAGTTGGAAGACAAGTAGTAGGGCGATACTTGGCTGGATCTTGGGTGTTATTTTGATCCTTCGGTATTAGATAAGTGGTTCCATGAGTAAGAAATGGTGGTATTTCCTGCGGATTAAAAATAACATGATTAATTAATTTTGTTAAAAGCTCGTGTACCCGGATTTGAGGTAATGAAATTGAATATGAAATGAAATGAAAAGCTCACTGTTTTCTGGTTATTCAACATCATATGTTTGGATTTTTGTATTCGATCAATGCAAGTCTACTTTCGAATAGCTAAAACTTTGTTAATATATCATTTAATATCCAAAACAACAACTCATTTAAATTGATTAGAAGATGTTATTGATTCGCTCTTTACTGACACATTGTAATCTGATTATACTCTTTTAGAGAATGAACTGACTTTCTAACAGGACGGGGCACCCCCACATTATGATATACGCATAAGACAAATTTTGAATTAACGTTTTCCAGGGCGTTGAATTGGCAGAAGCGGTCCAATAGATCGGTCAGCCAGATCACCCGATCTTTCGATTTTGGATTTTTTTTGTGGGGATACCCAAAATCAAAAATATACGCCACTTGGCCTTTTGATTTTTGAAGATCTTGCAGAGTTGCGACAAAGAATTGTGACATAATGCCGATTATTGACCCGTTAACAAATAATTAATTACATTTAGTTTACAAATTTTCTTATATTGGTTTAGGATGTTAAAGTTACCGTTAGATTAGGTAACATGGCGACATATGACTCCACGTTGAAGTTGCTAGTCTTGAGACAGTGTGTCTACGAAGACTGTATGGGAGCAACTGAATGGCAATGACATTAATGACAATGTTGTTTAGTTATTACGGAAGTTGTAACAGAGCAGTCAATATAACTGTATGTTTCTACTTAAGACAATAGCCACCGTTATTTGAAATTGTGAAAATAAATTAAATTAATATAACAGTATCAACCATCAATGTTGTTATTTTTAAATTTATGTGTATGAGATGGGATGTGGAAAGAAAGTTATGTGGTTGTAGGTAGGCAACCAATAATTAATGAACATACATGTCTTCATTAACTTATAACTTAAAAGTTTCACATTTACCAGGTACCAAATGTTGTTTTATGACATACAGGGCCTCTATAATTAAGTTATAAGTTAAATATCATGTGAACATTATATTAAAAAAGTTTTATTTTATTCTTTCAAGAACACTTTCAATTTTAAATAACTACATCAATATCTAACCATTATCAATAAAATTTCTAGAACTCAATCTGCCACATGTATCTAGTTTCTATTTTCTGGGTACCAAATGTTTGAGAAACATAAAGGGCCTTATAATTAAAACCTTTTTTCACTACACACATGTATAGTTGGTTGCCTACCTAAAACCACATAACTTTCTTTCCACATCCCATCTCATACAGATAAATTTAAAAATAACAACATTGATGGTTGATACATCATCATCATCATTGGCTTTTACAACTCTTCGTGAGTTTTTGCCGCGTTTACTATTGCCTTCCATTGATTCCGATCCTGTGCTATTATTTCCCATGGCCTTACTTCCATCTTCTCCAGGTCTTCCCTGACAGCGTCTTTCCACCTTTTTCTAGGCCTTCCTGTCGATCTTTTACCATCTGGTCTTTCCCAAAATACATTGCTAATCAGTCTGTCGTCATCACTCCGTACCACGTGGCCTGCCCATCTTAATCTATTGGCTTTTATGTATCTTACGATGTTGCCTTTCCCGAAGAGAGTCTCTATTTCATTGTTGTATCTGCTCCTCCATTCATTTGTCACGCTGTCCCTGCAAGGACCATATATAATTCGCAGGATTTTGCGTTCCCATACTAATAGCTTATTGATTTCTTTCTTTCTCAATGTCCATGTTTCACTTCCATATGTCACTGCTGGTCGTATTATGGTTTTGTACATTTGGATTTTGGCACGCCTTGAGAGAAGCTTTGACCTTATTAGATGTTGAATGGCAAAGAATGATTTATTCCCCGCCAGTATTCGTATTTCAACCTCCCGTTCTCCTGTGTTTTCACTGGTAATTGTTGCTCCTAGGTATTTGAATTCTTTGACCACCTCAAAATTATGATCGTTTATGGTAATGTTTTGTCTTATTCGCTGTCGTTCCTTTTTTGATACGACCATGTATTTAGTTTTTTCTTCGTTTATTTTCAGGCCTACGCTTAGTGTTGCTTCTTCAAAGTTCGATACTATATCCTTAACTTCCAGTGTTGTCTGTGCTACTGCATCTACATCATCTGCAAATGCGAGAATAATCTTTGCTCCTCTGGCAGTTATGTCTGGTTTGACTCTGGTATATATTTTTCGCATTGCGTATTCCAATGCTAGGTTAAATAGTAATGGAAACAGCGGGTCTCCCTGTCTGAGCCCGGTGCTTATGCCGAAAGCCTTTGAATTTTTGCCTCCTATTCTAATTTGTGCAAAGGAATTGTTGACACACATTCGCGCAATCATGGTCAGTTTCTTTGGTACGCCTATCTCCATCATTGCACTCCACGGTTTTAAGCGATCTATGGAATCATATGCTTGTTTGAAATCTATGAAGATCTGGTGTACTTCTTTATTATATTCCCAATACTTTTCTAGCATTTGTCTGATAGTAAATATTTGGTCGATTGTTGATCTTCCAGGCCTAAAGCCGCATTGGTAATCGCCAATAATTTCCTCTGTATATGGCAGTAATCGTTTTAGTACAACTGAAGCTAATATCTTATATGTAGTACCGATTAGTGAGATTCCCCTGTAGTTGCCACATGTATCCTTTCTGCCTTTTTTATGTATTGGCACGATAATACAGCCACTCCATTCTTTTGGCATTATTTCTTGTTCCCAGGCTTCTTTCATTAATTGGTGTATTTTAGTTCTAAGTTCATGCTCTCCTTTTTTAATCAGTTCTGCATCTATATTGTCTAGTCCCGGGGATTTGTCATTTTTTAGGGTTTCTATCGCCGTGATAATTTCTTCCAGGCTTGGCGGGGGTACTTCTATCTCGGCCGTTTGGTACTCACAATTTGCTTTATTTCCATCCGCGTCTACCTGGACATTTAGCAGACTTTCAAAGTATTCAGCCCATCTTTCGATTATTTTATTTTCAGCTGTAATCATTTGCTCATTTTTGTCTCTCACAAAGTTCGGTGTTCTTATATATGCACCTTTCTTATGTTGTCTTACTTCTTTGTAGAATTTTTTATTTTGCTTGCTTCTGTGTTCACGTTCTACTTTTTCAATTTGTTGTTGTAAATGTTGTCTCTTTTTTCTCCTTACTGTTCTTCTGGCTAAGGCTCTCTCTCTATTATATTGTTCACGTTTTTCATCCGTCGGGTTTGCTGGTAGTCGATTCTTCTTTTGTTTGCTTTTTTTAAGGTATTCTCGCATTCTTCATCAAACCATTTTTTTCTTTTTGCTTTTCTCTTCCGACCTATACACTTCTCTGCTGTTTCTGTAATGATCGTTTTAATGGAGTGCCATTTCTGGTCTATATTTTCTCTTTCATTTTCTTTCATTTCCAACACCTGGAATCTGTCTCTCAATTCTAGTTAGTATTGTCTCTTTCCCTCTTCTTCTTCCAATTTAGACACATTCCATCTTTCGATCTTCATCTGTTTGTCTGTTGTTTGTGTTGAGATTCTAGTTCTGAGCTTGGCCTTTACTAGGAAATGGTCTGTATCACTATCTGGTCCCCGTCTAGTTCTTACGTCTATTATACTACTGGAATGCCTCCCATCAATTAATACGTGATCAATTTGGTTCCTCGTTCTTCCATCATTTGATCTCCATGTTACCTTATATATGTTTTTCCTGGCAAATTGGGTGCTTTTGATAATCATGTTGCACCCTGCTGCAAACTCAATCAGCCTTGAACCATTGTCATTGGTAATGTCATGTAGACTCTGATTTCCAGCTACCGGCCTTATGTGTTCTTCTTTGCCTATTTTTGCGTTTAAGTCCCCTAATATTATTTTGATGTCATGTTTTGGGGCTTCCGTGTATAATCGGGTTAGGGAGTCATAGAATTCTTCCTCTCTTCCTCTGCTGCTTCTTCGGTTGGTGCATACACTGAGAATATCGATAGATTGAACCATTTGCCCTTTATTCTTATGATACAGACTCTATCATTAATTGCTTTGAAATCTAGTATAGCAGATTTAATCCTTTTGCTTATTACAAAACCACACCCTCTTTCATGACGTGTTTCATGTCCAGACCATAGCACTATTGACTTCTCCATTTGGATTGTCCCAGACCCAGTCGATCTGACTTCTTGGATTGCAGTCACATCGTATTGTAGTTTTTCCAGCTGTTTTATTGCTCTTGTGGAAATTCCAGGTCGATACCAACTTAGTACGTTCCATGTCCCTAATAGAGTGTCCTTTATTCGTAGCTTACGTCGTTTGTCCTGATAATCTGTCCTATTCCGAGGCAATAGTATTCGTTTCGTAGCAGTGTATTTTTCCGTGTATGGATCGCTGTTCCATAGCACAACCATCAACATTGATGGTTGATACTGTTATATTAATTTAATTTATTTTCACAATTGCAAATAACGGTGGCTATTGTCTTAAGTAGAAACATACAGTTATATTGACTGCTCTGTTACAACTTCCGTCATAACTAAACAACATTGTCATTAATGTCATTGCCATTCAGTTGCTCCCATACAGTCTTCGTAGACACACTGTCTCAAGACTAGCAACTTCAACGTGTAGTCATATGTCGCCATGTTACCTAATCCAACGGTAACTTTAACATCCTAAACCAATATAAGAAAATTTGTAAACTAAATGTAATTAATTATTTGTTAACGGGTTTTCACCCATGTATTTAGTGGCTACATTCATGTACTCTCAGTAAGTATTAACCACACTTTGTATTAACCTTAGTTAAAATTTTAAATATACGTTCTTTTTAATTAAGTGGTTAAATATTTTCTAGGACACTGATGATGGAATATGGATTCCGAAAACGTTTTGTCTTTTTAACTTAGCCCATTTGGGCCTAAATATATACCTTTTACAAAGGATTTGTAATAAATTTTTTAATACATGGTATACAGCCAACTACAGGAACATAGATTCCTTTTGGATGGTCTTAGAAATATTCTCTGCAACTTATATTTAAGTATGAATACTTAAATATAAGTTGCATATTATTGAAGTGAGTTGAATATTTAAATATGAATACACATAAGAATTCTTAGATGCATTAATATTTCGGTAATTCTGATACATTTAATTAATTGATTAAAAACTGTATGTTTATATTTTTACACATAAGAAATCCGTTGTTGTAGATGATTGTAGTAAAAAATATTTATGATTTGAGAATCAACTACATCAATCCATTTATCTGATATAATGTTTAGATTTTTTGTTATTGAATAATAAAATTCATAGTCAATGCTGGTAGAAACTATTTACAACTTGATAACATTGATCTTTTGTGTAAACTCGACCAAAAATTGAGTCGACTCGTGGCTTCCAGAAACTGCATAATAGCGTAACTAACATTTTAGTTCATTTAAACATTAACCATCTTTCATAGCATTCTGGGAAGCGGTAGCAAAAGGTGCGGCAATCGCATCATAAAATACTATAAAATTACTTTGGAGAATTTTATACAAGGCCCTAATTTGCACACAAACAGTTCTATTCGAAGCCCCGGAAAGATTTATGACAGTACACGCTTCGAGGACTTTTTTTCTAAAGTTTCTTTTGCATTGGGTCAACCATAAACCGAAGTTTGAGATACATTGGGTTGTAAAGCGGGTTACAATTAGAAAGTAGGTTAAATGTTTGAGTTTACGATCTCAGGTTGATGTCTTCTTCGAAATTAGAAGTAATTCTGTAACAGTTTTACTTTCCGTAAATGTAACTGTGGTGAATTGATTTTGTACGATACAGTTAAGAGCTTTGGATAAGATTCTTGGTGAGCTTTCAGAACAGTAACTTATTTAGAAGTTTATAGAATTTACAGATACTACATCTTTTATACATTGGGCAAATATAATAGTGAATAAATAGTCAAATGGAATTTGAAGCAGCACTCTGGGAGAAAGAAGACACAAATAATAAGCAAACATTTTTTGAATAAACAAATGCAGATACAAGGAGATAATGAAAAAATAATTAAGAAGACTATAAAAATATGAAGAAAAATACTTTTTGGATACTACAAAAAAAAGAGAAAAAGAAATGAAACAATAATAATAATAATAATAATATTAAAACATAACGAAATCATACGAAAACATAAATCGGTCATATATTAATAGTAAAAATTTGTTTAAGGCATTAAATACGTACGCCTGTTCCGCGCTGAGCTAGTCTTTTGGTATTATAAAGTGGTAAAAAACAGATATAGAGGGTATTCAGCGGAAAGTAAGAATACTTCTCACAAGGCGCAAAAACATCGTCCACGTAGTGCAGTTGAGAGCACAACATTACTGCGGTATCAAGGGGGAAGAGGACTTATGGATATAGGTGAGCAATTGGATAAACAAATTGCTAATTTAAGAACTTATTTTCGGGTACAGGCTGAGACATCTACTTTACGCCGCTTAAACTGAGGGAACAAGAAATGAGCATAAACCACCTGACTCAGCAAGATAAAATGCGCACCGGTATGAGTAAACCTCTGCATGGGCGACATCTCAGTGAGATTAGCCAAGAATATGTCGACAATACAGCGTAGAACTGTTAGTTCACATCAGGAAAGATGTTTCCCGAGACTGAGTCTCGGGAATGCTCACAGTAAGTATAGCATTATTGCCCGGTAGTTTTTACATTGCAGCTGATCTCCCTTTTTATGTTGTGGGATAATTACTTCGGTATTCCAGTTTTGTGGCAGTTGTTTATTATTCCATATGTTCACTATTAGTTCGTGTATCGCACTTAATAGGAAGTCTCCGCCTTTCTTTATTAATTATGCGCTCCTCCTCCTAATTGCCTTCTCTATTGAAGTTGGCGATCAATATGGCAAATTTCTCTCTGTTCTGGGCTTGATGGATTAGGTCATTTCCTGTTGTGTGAGTCCAATCTCTGATGTTTCGGAGCCAGGATTTCTTCTTTCTTCCTATACCCCTTTTACCCTCGATTTTGCTTTCTAATATTACCTGGAGCTGCTCAAATTCCTTATGGCGCATTATGTGTCCTAGATATGACGTCTTTATAATTTTGATTGTATTAACCAGATGAGGTCGTGTGTTCATTATTTCCAGTACCTCTTCATTTGTAGTTTTGCTGGTCCAGCTTATTCTTAGCATTCGGCGGTACATCCACATTTCGAATGAATTCAGTTTGTTGACGTCATACTGTTTTAATGTCCAGGTCTCACAGCCATATAGTAGGAGAGACCACACATAACACTTTACTGTTCTTAACCTTATTGTGATTGATAGCTTGGGGTTACAGAGCATTTTACGCATGTTCGTGAAGCCAGATCTTGCTATTTCAATACGCCTTCTAATTTCTTTTGAGTGGTCTAGCTGACTGTTTAGCTCTCTGCCCAGGTATATGAAGCTTTGGGAGCTCTGAAGGGTGATACCATTGATTTGAATGTTGGGTGTAATTTGTTCATGGGGGTTCTTGTGGAATACCATGATTTTGGTTTTGGAAAGATTAATATCCAAACCTAGTCTGTGACTTTCTTCTGATAGTATGTTCATCAATATATTTAGTTGGTCTTCTGTTTCTGCATACTACGGTGTCATCGGCATATCTTACATTTTGAATGATGATTCTATTGACTCTGGCACCTTCAGGGCGATCTTCAAGAGAAGCTCTGATGATATTTTCGGCATAGAAATTAAATAGAAGAGGGGACAGAATGCACCCTTGACGCACTCCTCGTTCTAGGTTTACATAATTGGTATTTCCGTTGTCTGTTCGAACACATCCTGTGTGATTCCAGTATGTATTGCTTATTATAGCTATGTCGTGTCCGCCCAGCCCTACTTCTTTTAGCACCTCAATCAATTTTTCGTTTCTAATGCGGTCGAAGGCCTTTCTATAATCAACAAAGCACACATACAGCTATTTTTGAACCTCGAGATACCTTTCTGCCATTAGTGTTAATCCCATTATTGCTTCCCTGGTGCCTGTACCTTTCCTAAAACCATATTGAGAACGACTCAGGTATTCTTCACACTTATTGTGAATGCGGTTATAAATTACTCGCATAAAAATCTTAGCAGCATGACTCATTAGGGATACAGTTCGATGGTCTTCACATTTCCTTGCTTTTTGTTTTTTAGGAAGAGCTACATATGTGGATGTTAGCCAGTCATGCGGTAGAGTGCCATGTTCATATATAATGTTAAAGAGGTAGGTTAATTTCAAGACAGCATCATCACTCAGGTGTTTAAAATGTTCGGCTGTTGTTAGATCTTCGCCGAGTGCCTTGTTGTTCTTTGCGTCTTTTATTGCCCGCATAACTTCTTCGGTTAGAATACTTAGTTTTTCATCGGTATCTATTTGTGGGGGCCCTTCTGCTCTCCGATCACCAAATAAATCTTTAAGATATTGTTCCCATATTTCCTTCTGTTTTTCAGGGTCCAATTCCATTTGGTTTTTCGTGTTTGTTATAATAGATAAATGTTTGGGTTTCCATATCCCAGAGACTTCTTTCACCTTTCTGTGTAATTCTCTATCTTTATGCTTCCTTTGCAGAGCTTCTACCTCTTTACATTTTTCTTTCATCCACTCT
Source organism: Diabrotica balteata (assembly GCA_918026665.1). Classification (NCBI taxonomy): domain Eukaryota; kingdom Metazoa; phylum Arthropoda; class Insecta; order Coleoptera; family Chrysomelidae; genus Diabrotica; species Diabrotica balteata. Next base: position 40,921,898 of record OU898279.1, on the reverse strand, counting down.
TCCTTAGCTACATTTATCTTCCTCTCAATTTCCCTGTTAAGCTCTTTGTATCTTGTTAGGTTTTTGTTTTTACCATCCGTCTCCTCTCCATAATTTGTAATATTTCATTTGTCATCCATGGTTTTCTTTGTTTACGGTTTTTTTTCTGTATATTTTGGTTTGCTGCCTCCAGGACAGTATTTTTAATTTTTCCCCACATGTCTTTAATGTTTTCTTTTATTGTCTTCTCTTTAGTGGGAGCTAATGTCTTAGACTCTAACTGCGTGTCTACCATGTCTTTATACATATGTTTTTGTCCCTGGTCAGCACTACTCCATGCTACTCTCTGACTGGGTTTAGCCTTGCGTACTTTTTTAAGTTTTGAGCCTACTCTTTAATTATGCGCTAATGTTGTCTAATCCAGTTGACTTTTTGTTTTTCAGTCTGGTAACTGCTTCTTGAATTTCAGCTTCTGAAGGGAGGTTGTTTCTCTGGTATCCGTTTGATACAGTATAATTCCGTCATATAGTGGATCTTCGTTTTTTTCAAACTTTTCTTTGAAGAATTCTGTAAAATTTTGTAGTATTTCACTCTGTTGAGTTACTATATCTCCTTCTTTGTCTCTGCACATTATTGTTCTAAATTGAAATTTTTTTCTGCTTTTGTTAAATTTTTGGTAGAATTTTCTAGTTTCTGATGGTTTATTTAGTTCTTTCATTGCTTGGAGTTCTTTTTCTATGTATTCTCTTTTTATTCTGCAATGTATTTTTTTCTCTTCCATCCTTAGCATTCTACATTCCTTGCCATTTGTGTGCTATGTCGTTGTTGTGCATCTATGCATTATTTTTCCTCTCTCTTATGTAACGACACTCTTCATCGAACCACTGACCTTTAGTTGATTTGAGTTTTTTTGTAGACCCAGGGTCTCTTTGGCCGCGTCTTGTATGATGTTTCTACACGCTTCCCATTCTCTGTTTATATCCTCGTGCTTTTGTCTGTTTTTTAGCCTTCCTGTTATATATTTTTTGCATTTTGCCATTTTGCTGTTGGATGCTAAATTTTTTATTTAATATTTTTCAATTTTGGATCCCTTTTCTTTTTTAATGTTTAAGATTCTGGCTCTTATTCCATTTTTCACTAGGTAGTGATCCGTGTCTACATTTGCCCCTCGTCTGCTTTTTACGTTTATTACGTCTGAGTGATGTCTAGAATCAATAATAACATGATCGATCATGTTTACTGTAACCCCATCTGGAGATCTCCATGTTCCCTTATGAATATTTTTTTCGCTGGAAGCATGTGCTGGCAATGACCATGTTAAGGGAAGTTGCTAGATTTATTAGTCTGATGCCATTGTTATTGGATACCTCATAAAGGCTGTGTTTATCTGGACCTATTTAACGTTAAAATGAAAGTTCTTTAGCAGCATCAGAATCGAAGCGCCTAGACAGTACTGTTTTTGGATGTTTCTGGATTAAACATAGTTAACCACATGACATAACGACATATAAAAAACAAGACACTCTAATTAAACTTGAATGGAAGCCACCCAGCCAATTAAAAATGATTATTATTAAATGACGTGACTTAATAATTGCAAGTCTAAGAGAAAAAAGTCCTTCTTCTTAAAATCATAAATAAATAAAAGCAGTTGACTCATATTCTGTCTTATTATTATTATTTAGCTTATATTTTAAATAAAGTATTAAATCCAATGCTCTCATATTAAGTTTTTTCCTTTTAATGAATTGTTTCAACCTAGAAATTTATAATAAAGGGAAAGAATAGCCGACACATTTAGTTAATAATTAAAATCTTTTCATCACAAAATCTAAATAAATTAACAAAGAGCTTCATATACCAACAAGCCGTAAACAACTTGGCCCTTTATGGCGTTATTATAAAGGCAGTCGCATATATTTTTCGAGAGAGCTAAACAGTAGTCACATAAAAACCTTTTTGACAAATTCACATGTCATATGCTTTTCATTATCAAAATTGAGTCATCAAAATGCAAATGCTACACAATAAAACGGCCTAACCAGATTTTTCACGGTTTACAAATTTTCATATTGTGGCAGAGTGGGTTTCATTTGTTTCCAAGGACGTACCTGTGAGGTATTAAAAAAAGGGGAAAAATGTAGTATCGATTTTATTATATTTAAATAATTATTTCGAAATTTTTTACCAATTGTTTTGCAAGTGTTCATAAAATTTATTATTAGTGGTAACATGGATTTCGGTGGCAACTCAACAAGGTATTTTTATTTATTTTTATTTATAAATGGTACATATTTATTTATGTACACTATTGTGTCGCTCTGAAGTTAAAATTTCTGTATTCTCAAATTTTTAAAACGTTTTTGAAAAAGTCTTTTCTTCTAGGTTTTTAATTTTTCAAGTTCTAAAGTATTTATATGCTCTTAGAATTGCAAAAGAATTTTTTTGATACATAAAACAATATTGTCGAATATCTTCTTCAAATGTCATAAGCTTACAGTATGCAAAGGTGCATTAGTCATCTGTTTGTGTAATTTTTCCTTTTTGGTGAGCGTAAAAATTTCTCTTGCACTTATATTTCGCAGCCACGAATGTTGTCCTCTTCCTGGACCTCTTTTTTCTTCCACTTTATCTTTTTAAATCCATCTTAAGACTTTATACTTATAACTTCGAATTATGTGTATCAATTAGGTCGTTGTTTAAGAACAATTTGTAATAATTCACGCTCGGTTCTAGCTCTTCATGACACTTCCTCGTTTGTAACATGATCAACCCCTGAGATATGGAGTAGCTTACAAAGAGTCCACATTTCAATCTATATTTCAAGTGATTCTAAGCGATTCATTGATTTTAATTTGAGGAACCATATTTTAGCTCCGTATGTTATTATGGACCATATATAACATTTTACCGTGCGGAGTTGTAAAGACCAGACAAGGACATCAACTTTGTAGAAGAAGTCGAAAGATAAAGAGAAAGACCCGAAAATTAATATGAAAGTATTACTCATACATTACCGAAGGAGTTAAAAGAGCTAAATAAAAACAGATCGCCGAAAAAGGCACCTGTTACAAATCAAATAACAAACAGGGCCTTAAAATACTTACCAGCGAGAGCCATAGTATATTTAACAAATATAATCAATGCGATACTAATTCAATCAATTCCCAAGCCGATGGAAAGAGGCCCATGTCATATTGTTACCAAACCCCGGAAAAGACAGCACATTCAAGCAAAACTACAGACCAATAAGCTTGCTACCTGCAATTAGTAAGATTGTAGAGAAAGCAACACTCAGCAGGCTCCAACCTAAAACAGACAGATTAGATATAATACCTGAAGCTCAATTTGTTTTCAGATCAGAACACTCCAGTGAGCTACAAGTACTCAGAATAACAGAGTACATATCAGCTGGATTCAGTAATAAACAATTCACAGGAGCTGCGTTCAGATGTTAGCAAAGCCTTCGACAAAGTCTGGCATAATGGACTAATATACAAAATTAGAAGATTGACAGCGGGTCAATGTCAAGACTCAAGTGCTCTTCGCACTTGAGCAATCCTAGTTTCAGATTTCGGATCGGACAAGTTCTATCCGAACTCGATAACCCGGAGGCTGAAGTGCCACAGAGAGCGGTATTGTCACCTCTACATGTACATTACTAAGCCTCCATACCGACGACACAGCGATAGCCAAACATAGAAACGTAGACATAGCGGTACAAAACTTACAAACAGCGCTAGATAACATCGAAGAATGGAGCTTAAAATGGAAAATCGCTATAAACTCCGAAAAGACACAGGCTGTACTTTTCAATAAAGGGCACCAACAACCAGAAGAACAAGTGGCTGTGGAAAACAATCCCATGGAGTGGAAAAGCAAAGTGAAATACCTCTGAGTAATCATGGACAAAGACTTAACGTTTAGTAAAAACGTACGCGCTACAATACAAAAAGCCAAGATGGCAAAAGCATCAATAAAACACCTAGCAGAAAGAAAAAGCAAACTAGGAATAAAAACTAAAATAAGATTATTACATAGTATATTTCTTCCTATACTAACATATACATCTCTCGCATAGGGAAACATATTTAACACAACAAAAAAGAAAATACAAGCGGCCCATAACAGCAGCCTAAGAGAAGAGGTCAACGTACCGAGATACGTTGCAGAAAGATTCCTCTTCAGAGAATTACAACAAATTAGAATGACTGATTTAATGAAGGAAAAAGCAAGTACAAAGTTCGCGGAGATAGAGAATCCAAGTCGCATATTGCAAGGGATCATGAGGTACGACGCTTTCCACAGATGGAGGCACAAAAGACCCAAACAACAAATAGTAGAATAAAATCAAACGTACTAAAGAGAAAATCAATAAACACCCCAGAGGGAAATTAAAACACCACAGAGAAAACAATACAAAAAATAATAATACCAACGCACAAATAAGAGAGTTTGTAGCTCAAAAATTCGTGGATAATCACAAAGGACAGCGTGGGCCCAGTTGCCTTAAGTGGACAAACTATATTGTCTAATTGCCATATATTTGCATATAGTTTTCAATATTATAGTATAGACATTGTACTAATTATGACTTTTTTGTTTCAGGCAACCTACAAAAAAAATCAATAAATACACAAAAAAACCAGCCTCGGCCACCAAAAAAAAGCTAACAAAATCTCCAAAACCCGGACACGTAGGGCCCAACCTCTTGAGCACCAAGTCACCGAACTAAGGCTAGCTCAGAGCGGAGACTTTAGGCCCAGGTAAGCAATTTTTAGTTCACGGATAATCCACATTAAGATAAAAGGATCATAGCGAACCATGTTGGAGTTTTATTATCCATGACTCCCACATGAAGAGCATTTGGCTAATAGTTGTGCCCCTATCGCACATGAGAGTGCTATGGGTGGAAAAATGATGGTCTGGAGCATTGGAGCGCATTGGAGTGACTCTTGTTTTTCTTCTTCTGGTTCCTATCCGTTTCGGATGTTGGAAATCATATTGGCAATCATAACCTTGCTCGCTGTGGCTCGAAACAGCTCCGTTGAGATTTTCTTAAACCATGTTCTTAAATTCCGCAGCCATGATATTCTCCTTCAACTGGGTCCGCGCTTACCTTTGACTTTATCTTGCAATACAGACTGTAGAAGGAAGTAACGGTGCTGATTTCTCAAAACCGGTTCCGAGATCTTGCAATTTTATGCGTTTGATCGTAAACGCAATCTCTGGTTCCTTCTTCATTTTTCCTATATTGTTTTTACTTGAGCTAATACACCTCGATCCAATGAATTGTGACACTAGAACGTAATTCTTATGGGTGAACATGTTTCACAGGTTGTGTTTAATTAATTTGCTTGCTTGCTTGCATTTGTAAAGACAGCAGAAGCTATCTGCTTCCTTAAACTTTTCTGCAAGTATGGCAGTGTCATAAGCAAAGCGTATGTTGTTTATGTGTGTTACATTTATGTTTATTCTTTTTGTTTAATTTTGTATTACTATCTAAAATATTTTCTGTATTTCTTTGTGTATTCTATATATTTTTCGAACATTTTTTTTATTCTTACACTCTTACATTATTATGTTATCCTTTATTAGTTGACTCGGCTAGCTTCGCATCGCTATATTTTTTTGCCATCAATACTGTCTAAAGTCAAAGATTTTAATTATTGTTTTAATAAATTGTAATACACATTTTTAGTTTTTTCCTTTCGGAGAGAAAACAAATAGTGTCGATAGTTTATCGACTCTCGAGCACTCAAAGTATAACTTACCATGTACTAAACATGTTAGTTCAAGGTTTATTTAACAAATTTCTTGCGATTTATTAATAGTAATTTCGAATGTAAGGGCCACTGGAAACTGGAGACGTTTGAATTAAAAAGGAACATCAGTTGGCATTAGTGGTAATTATAAGATAAGCACATCCTCCTAAACTTTTCTATGATTATAGTAGCTTCAATTAAATTTTTGTGATTTTTAACAGCGAGTCTTGTTCCGTTGCATAATTTTATCTGATTGAGATTGCGTAACATAATTATCACAACCTTGAACTGCAAATTATAGGACGGTCTTCTTCTTCTTTGTTTGTCATATCAAAAGTATTAGACGTTGGCGATCACCATTGCGAAAGCTCGATCTTCTGCAATATGGAATAATATTGTCCCGCATTTGACATCCGGGTCCATTCTCGAATGTTCCTCAACCAAGAAACCTGTTTCCTTTCTACACCTCTACGGCAATCTATTTTGTTTTTAGGGATCAGTTGTAATATTTTATATCGACTTCCCCTTACTATATGTCCCAGATAAAACATTTTTCGATGTTTAACAGTCCTAAGCAGTTCTCTATCTTTGTTGATGCTCCTTGGTACTTATTTATTAGTTTTTCTTGCTGTCCAAGGTATCTTCAGCATTCGTCTATGAACCCACATTTCTCGTGCTTCAATTTTGTTCATGATCGACACTTTTAGCGTCAACACTTCTGCACTATACAAAAGTATGGAAGGTGTGAGGCGGTAATCCTAGCAAATCTAATTAATTTTGGAATTCAGTTGAATAATTGACTACTTGATTTGGATTGGCAATGGAATCTATTAACTTAAATCAATGCAGTTGTCCAATAATTTGACCCTGCATTTTTATATTTAAATCACCTACAATCTTATTTCTTTAATGTAAAATTGCTCGATGTCTCAACCAAACATAATTTTTACAATTTACGCCAATATTTGGAAACACTTTTGATATTATTTCTTTCTTTGGCATTGAGAATTGACAAAAATAGACATTGCCAATGTCTAATAATTCATGTGAAGATACTTCCGCTGATATATCATTTTCTAACGTGACTCTTATATTCATAATCAGCCAGTAGAACCATTACAACTTCGAATAAGTTTTGATTACTATGCAAATATTTTAATGTTCGATCTAATTTCTCTAAAACTCGTTTGTGACCATTGTGCACTCATTCCAAATTATTTTGTAGCAATATTGAAATTGCTAATGTTTTGGTTATATTACAGGTTGGTTCATCTATTGATTGTAAATTAAATAGCAGTTTGAGCGCAAAAGTAGCTGTTCGTCCACCTTCTTACATTGTAGCAGGGATCCCGCACGATGTTACTGCCAGTGCTATTTTACTTTGTGCCCGAATTTTATCTAAAATTCATAAAATCAAGAAGGTCTTACCAGTTCCACCGGATGCACAAAAAAATCCTCAATTACCATCATTTACTAGAAAATTGGCATTTAAATGTAGACTTTAACAGGCCTCTCGATATATTGCGCATAATTCACCAATAATTGTTCGTAGAGATGTGAATAAAGTTGGTCCACGAACATTAATAGTAAATGTAAGTAAAACCATTTGTCATTACTAGGGTGAACGGTAGATATAAATGCTTCTCAATGCATGTTTTTTTATCTAAAGAAATATATGCGCATCAACCACTAAGGGTTATTAGCGGGGGGACATACACAAACAGTAAGATACATATTCTTACATAAAAAAAAGATTTTTTACAATCTGGTATATAGTTTATTCATTAACGTTATCATTAGATAACTTAATAAAGATTGTAAGTTTGACGTTAGTACACTTTTTAAAATTGTCACTAAGGGCACACGTGATTTTTTCGTTTTGGTACACTGGACACTAGACAATTATATGTTTTACTGACAACTGTGTGTTGCACTTGGTACACATCGGAGCAGACTTGGCCTTTTCTATTACTTGGTAAGATGAGTTTGGTTCCAACTTGAATTAGACATTCTTTGAGTTTGTTAGCAGTGTGATCCCAAGTAGTTTCCCACGCTCTGTACATGTGGGCTTTGATATTTACTTTGTGACCAGTGTAAGACATTTGATTTATAATACCACTTCCTCATTACCACTTATTCCCATATGGGAAGATACCCAGACAAAGGAAATATTTTTTTGTTGAGTCTGTAGATAAAATAACTTTTCTTTGATCTTGAAAAGTATGGTATGAGTTGTATGTAGCTATTTTATTCCAAGTAATGCACTCGTTGAATTGGTTATGATAACAAATTTGCTTTCATTGATAGAACCACATTTTTTCATCGCCTGGTGAATTGCCGTAAGTTCTCCGGTATATATACAACAATTTGGTGGAATTCGTATGGTAGGCTTGACGTTTTCGTAGAATTAGGCTACAGCATGTCGTTTATCACATTTGGAAGTATCAGATGAATTGTTGGGTATTTGGATATTACATTTTTATAAGCTTGCTGTATAAGCAAAGGATGTGTTGAATGTTTCGGGAGTTCTTTTAGAGACGTGTCTATTTTTGGAGGTTTGATCATCCAATGAGGAAAATTTACATGAATAGGCATAGTAAGACTGAACTGTTCTAAATTAAGACCAATATTCGCTAAGAAAATAGTAGATTTTTTATTGCAATGTTTCTGTAAAGATCGGACGATATATTTGTTCTGCAACGTATTGTTGAGTAGGTTACGTTGCTGTTATTAGCTGAAATTCTGGCAACGTAATTTAGTGATAGGAGTTGCCTTCGTTAGCTTCAGGGGAGTTCATTAGCCAGAGCTTGTAAGCTACTTATTGGACTAGTGCTTGTTGCACCTAAAACTACTCTTAAGCATATATTTTGAATGATGAATAATATTTTGAATTTTGAATGTAGTCAAGATGTTTTGTTAGCAATATCGTAGCATAAACATGTTTAGTCTAGTTCACTTCGTATTCTTCTTAGCCTTCTGTCGTCCATGTTTGGACATAGGCCTTTCCCAACTCCTTCCATCGGTCTTTATCCTAAGCAACATATTTCCAATGTGTTTCGGCTATTCTTTTAATGTCATCAACCCATCTCATATGTGGTCTTCCTCTTGGTCGTTTACGTTCGTAAGGTCTCCAATGTTGTATTGTAGTATTCCAACGTTGGTCTTTCTGTCTAGCAGTAGGGCCCCCGAAGCTCCATTTGAGTTTGGCAATTTTTGTTGTTATGTCCTCGACTTTCGCTAACATTGCTCTAACATCGTATACCTAACATTGCTCTTTCCATTGTTCTTTCTGTTGTGGCTAGTTTATTTATGTTTGCCTTGGTTAGGGTCCAGGTTTGACATCCATATGTCATGATAGGAAAGATGCATTGGTTGAACACTTTGCTCCTCAAGTATTGGGGTATTTTGCGGTTCTTAAGTATCCAACTAAGTTTTCCAAATCCTGTTCATGCTAGTCTTGTTCTTCTAGTAATTTCCGCACTTTGGTTCTCTTTGCCAAGTCTCAGGATTTGGCCTAGGTAGATATATTCCTGGATGTGTTCTATCTCACTGCCGTTTATAGTTATATGTCTGGGGTCATCTGTGTTTGTCATTATTTTTGTTTTTTTTAATATTCATTTTTAGGCCGACGTATTGGGAGCTGGCTGCTAGTTCCCCCAACATAATTTGTAGTTCCTCGAATGTGCTCGCTATAATCACTATGTCGTCAGCGAATCTGAGGTGGTTTAACTTGTTGCCATTAACGTTAATGTCATAGGTTGACCAATTTGTAGTTTTGAAGACGTCTTCTAGGTCTAGGTTGAAAAGCTTTGGCGATATTACGTTTTATTCGTCTTACTCCTCTTTTAATGTGGATGGGATTTGTATTTTCGTCTTGTTGTACTATCATAGTTGCATTTTTATATATATTATGTATTAGTTGCCTATATTCGAATCTATTCTACAATTATTATTAGCTTGTTCTATGGCCCACATCTCGATACTATCAAACGCCTTTTCATGGTCGACGAAGGCAAGAAATACAGGTAGTTGGTATTCATTTGCCTTCTCTATCAATGTTCTCATTGTCAGCAGATGGTCTGATGTACTATATCCTTTGCGGAAGCCAGCCTGTTCCACCGGTTGGTAATTATCCATTTTGTAGGTTAACCGGTTCTTAATAATTCTTATAAATAGTTTGTATACTTGACTGAGCAACGATATAGGTCTATAGGTCTGTAGATCACATTTGTCCCTTTTTTTGTGTAAGAGTATTACTAGACTCTCGTTCCAGTCTTTAGGAATCTAGCTATTATGGAGACATCTATTAAATAGTTCTTTTAGTACAGGGATTGTTAATGTCTTGCTTGTTTTCAAGAGCTCGGCAATTTTACCGTCGTGTCCTGGAGCTTTATTATTTTTAATCTCTTTCTATTTCGTATCCCTTTATATTTGGTAGTACTTCTGATCCCACGTTTTTTATTTTTCTTTTGACGTTCTCCTTTTTTGTTTCATTAAGCTGGCCTTACGAGCTGTACAAGGATGTGTAGAAGTCTTCGACAATATTTGTTATTTTATATTTGTCCTTCTCTACCTTATTGTTAGCGTCTTTAATTTTGATGATTTTTTGAACTCCCAGTGCGGGTCTTAGATATTTTAAGCCTCTGTTGTTTTCAATGACTCGCTCTATTAAGTTCTCGTTCCATTTTTGTATGTGGCGTTTTAGTTCTTTTCTAATTGTTTTATTAAGTTCTCTATATTCTTGAGTATGACGTTTGTTTTGCGCTAGTAGTTGTCTTCTTTCCGTCATTAGCTGTTTAGTTTCATTGCTTATTTTGTCTTCTTTAGTCCTTGTTTTCTTTGCGACCTGTAGTCCTGCTGCGAGAAGGTTTTTATTTAGGTTTTTACTTCGTATTAGGGATCTGTATAGAGTAAGTAAGGTTGTTCTATTTGATCCCCAAGAGGTATTTGACTGGATTTTTAGTAGATTTATTCTCTAGTGGCAAGAACGTTGAAGATTGGTTAGGTGGCTTTCCCAGTTTAAGTTAAGTTCAAAAGAAAGTCCTAAGAAATTTATTTTTTCTGTGTGTTTCAGGACTCAATGCATGTGTTGAATATATACATATACATACGTTGAAATTTTTTGGATGATGCATTTTATGTAAAATATTTTGAAATTTCGGCATAAAGAAATGTTTGTTACTTTAAGGACAATGGTAAAACAACAATTTTATTTTCACATAAAAACAGTTATATAGACACCTTTGGATTCAGGTCACTAAAACCTTGACTATGTTTACATCTATTATTTTTTTACTTTTCACGCGAATGAGTGGAATTCAATTCCTCTTTTAACAGAAATTTTTTGTTTTTTAAATCCATTATAATGAAATTGAATCCATTATATAATCAAAATTAAGTAATTAAACATGAATACCAGATAATAATGAAAATGTTAATAATGAATAAATTCTATATTATATTTAACAAATTTTGAAAATTACTAAAATCGTTAAACAAAATTTTGAAAGAATAAAATTAGGATTTTTAAAATTTAAATAAACTTGAGTGTGTGGTGTATTATGAAAAAATATTAACAATTTAACAGCACCTAAGATTTCTAGAAAGAATTAAAATTTCGAATCTTCTGAAATTATTATTGTCAATTATTTCAGGTAAAATTTAGATTTTTGTCTGTTTATATCTTTAAAAATAACACATGCACAACTGACAGTTTATACTAACAGCGACAAAAACCAATATTAAGTACAGATATGTAGTTTAAATTAAATAAATTTCTACTTTTACTCTGTTGTTTTACTTTAAAATGTGTCATTCAACAGTACATTTAAAGACTGTGATACTACTAATACACTGTTCATTTTGACGGTTAGAGTAAAGATTTGTATTTCGAAAGGATTGAACATGTGTCTCCGTTTAGGATCTTGTGATCCTTTTTAGGTTTGCATTGAGTGTTGTTACTGTTGTACAAGGGAGAACAGCATCGAAAAAGGCACTGTGGTAGTTGTCGTGGCGTATGTTGTAGAGCATCTTGGAGCTGTTGAGATGGAGTGGCTACTTGAATCAGAGGTGGAAGGCTTGATCTGGATGTGATGTTCTTTCCAAAGTGTAGTGTTTTCGTGTTTGAGGTAAATGTGACAAAGATCAAGTCTCTAGTTACTATTGTTCCTGCAAGTCGTTTTTACTTCTACATTTAACTTTAGAACTAGTGTATTGCACTAAAAGTCTGCTATTGGATGTTTGCCATAATATGATAATAGGATACCTACTTTGGACAAACTTTTATAAGACATTAGTAATAGCACAGATAAACTATGTCATATATAACAAGATTAGAAAATCTGTGCTTTTTTTACTAAGGTTTGCGCTTTAACTACTAATTGCAGGTCTTGGACCATTGTCTTTGCCCTATCAGTTTCCTTCCAGTGAGTTTGATAAAGATTGATCCCTATTGGGATTGAAGCTGGGCCTCTATTTAAGACGCCCAGTCTGCTTGATAAAACCAGTAACTAGTTGTAACTACCTCTTTGGGGGTTGTTTGTTAAGAGTAAAACCATTGCTGTTTTTCATTGCACCATTGCACAAAGTATTCGACTGTCTCTTTCCTCTTCTTACATCTGAGACACATTGTCGATTGGCTGAGCCCACAGATGTTTTGGTATCTCGTGAGGTGATATTTAACCTATGAACGTGACCTGTGAAAACTTGTACTACCTCTCGAATTTTATTTCTACTCAAGGAAGGTAGTTGGTTTCCTAAGAAGACTGAGCCGAAAGTTTCTTTAGTCAAAATACAAATCCGTCCTCTAGTTCCATCTTGCCAAGTGTTGATCTAGGGACCATTTCCATATATCAGTTTAACATTTTTGATACGAAACTGAGTAAAATTTTGGATTTTGGTAAAGGATAGAAAGAATACTCTAACAATAAATTCTAGTTTCTCCATGTATTACTTTATATTCTCTTAAAATCTTAGAAATAAATAAATAATGATAAAATAAAATGTTTATTCAGATAACAAAAAGAAATAAAAAAAGTACAGTTGTGTGAATCTTTCTCCCTTCGGAAAACAACTGTATTATGCTTTCCTATTAATCACTATTAATCAATATAATTAAGATTAAATCGAAATATATATTTGGAAAACGTACGCCAATGGCTGTTGGGTATGTCGTTTAGACATCGTAAAAAGAAACGTTACCAGGGACATATGACCTTTTTGTAAGGGTCTCAATGTGCGAAAAATGAAAAGCGTTAAATTTTAGGGGTTCTACACAGAAGGGGAGAGATACATATATTGCGCTAATACTTAAAGATCTTGACTTAAATGTTTCTGATTTTTTACGTACAAATACAATTTTTTGTCGCTTTTTTACATTCACCAAACAAGTAAGTTTTTTTAAGATAAACTATAATATAAAATAAACTATAATAATACTATATATATATATATATATATATATATATATATATATATATATATATATATATATATACTATATATAGAATAGTATAAGAAGAGCAATATGAAAAAGCTCCTCATAAGCAAGGATTTGTCTCTTCCCCTAAAACTACGTCTAGTTAAATGCTACATTTTTCCGATCTTACTGTATGGTGTGGAGGCCTGGACGCTGACGGAGACGACCACGAGAAAACTCGAAGCATTCGAAATGTGGGTGTACCAACGCATTTTTCGTATATCCTGGACCGAACATGTCACCAACATAGAGGTACTCCAAAGAATCGGAAAGGAGAAAGAAATCGTGAATACAATTAAACAAAAAAAGCTTGAATATCTAGGCCACATATTGAGATACGATAAGTACCGTTTGCTGCAATTGATTGTCCAGGGAAAAATAGACAGTAAGCGAGGGCCAGGCCGGGGAAGACACTTGTGGCTCGAAAATCTGCGGAAGTGGTTCGGGCACACATCGGTCGAACTATTCAGAAGCGCCGTAAACAAGATCAGAATCGCCATGTTAATAGCCAACGTTTACAACGGACAGGGCACTTTAAGAAGAAGAAGAATAAGAACTATAATAAACTATAATACAACTAGTAAGATAATAAGTCGTAGAGTTTATAGTTGTAGTTTTTTAGCGAATCAGCTTTTTAGCGTAGGAACTGGTTACTTAGCTACGTAGCGTTTCTTAGACTAAATTTAATGTCTGCCCTCTTTTCTATAAAGCTTAAGATGCCAGCTTTATAGTCAATTTTCGAACATTATGTAAATATGATGAGAGGATAAAAATACTCATTATTGCAACTTTTTATGCAAGGCAATGCTATGAGAGCAGACACAGAAAACATGGAAAAACTTATTATCCAAGAAAAGGTAGAAGGTCGGAGGAAGATCTCCAACAAGATGGATCGATCAAATTACAGGCATATGAAAAAGACCTATGTACCAATTAAAAGAAATGACCAGAGACAGAGATCTTTAGAAACTGATAATACGAGACATTACGATGGTCTACACTCCCTCCGAGAGGTCAGAATTGTACAGAGAGAGAGAGAGAGAGAGAGAGAGAGAGAAAGAGAGAGAGAGAGAGAGAGATGCAAGACAAAGTTGTAGAAAAACGAAATGTGGGAAGATAAAGAATATTATGACCTAAGAAATTAAGAAAACGGTTTGAATGCAATAGTGCAGAACTATTTTGAGCGGCTGTCAACAGGGTTTGCATAACCATTTTCCATTGCATAACCAGGATTTCCATCCTTTGGTAGAAGATGGAACTTATAGAAAAAGAAGATTGCCAATTTTCTTGGTAACTTAATTTAACTTGATAAAAAATGGGTTTTGTACATTATTCGGTTGATAGTTCCCAAACCCAGGTTTGGAAAAGGACCAAAAATCGTGAACTCTTTTTTAAATCCAATAATTGCTCATTTTAGTCAAGTTTTAATTGATATTTTCACAGTTAACTTTTTGGTCAGAATAAAATATTCCCAACTTATAAATAAAGGATTAAGATGTAACCAGTAACTATTTTCAAAAATCACCTACTTAGACAATTTATTTTCTTCTTAGTCAATTTTTATATTAATAAAAAAAAGTTGTTACTTCGAAGACTTAGCCCCACCAGAGGAAAGTTATTGTTATTCAACAGATGTTTTATCACAGTTCTACCGAAAACATTTATATCAAATGACCACTGCAGATCGATACTATATAATCAATTGTTATCTGTTTTGAAAGGCAGACTTGCGTAAAAATTATTCGACTAGAAATGATTTGGCCGTCCAGCGATAATACCATTCAACGATCAGCCGAAAATGTATACTGAAATTTACAAAAGCCCACCGTAAATATTTAACAGTCAAAACCAAATGTTTAGGAAAGAAAATATGACGGAAAGAAGGCATGTTGTGCTTTATAGGTATATATTTTATAATAAAATAATCTGTAATAACAAAGTTTCAATTAAAATATAAAAAATCCCTGTTATTTCCATATAAAAGTAATTAAATATTGGCCATTATAGAGTGGTATAACCCTGATAAACTACTAGGACCATTAGAAATTAAAGTGAAAAAGTGTTATTATGCTTTATGAGTTAGCTCTAGAAAGTTCTAGAAAAAATGAATATTATCTCATATTATTAGCTCAGTGTTTATGGCTAGTAAGTTTCTTACTAACTAAATAATCAAGCAACTTGGACAGCTCTGACTGATTACAGATATCTCGATAGTTTGATATATCGTTCCTTGCACCCGATTTAAAAATCGGCTTTAGAAAACTTTTCTTTCAGAGACTGGGAAAGCTACCAGTACCAAGTGATCTGTTAAAAATAATCAAAATTGGATTTGTAAGTACATATATACATTTTTTCAGAAAATAGGCTGGGATTCCATCCAGCCCTGTACATTATCGGTTTTTACAACTTGCCATAGTATCATTGACTTTAGTTGTTGTAAGTTTTCATCTGAGTATACTGATAACAAATATTCTGCGAACATATTGGCAGAGTCCTTGACATTTAAGCCAACCCTATTATTATATACCATTCTGGGTATATTATACCCATTTCTTTTGCTTTTAATATAAGACCAAAAATATTTTGTATTATCGGAAATGTTATTTTGTATCCTATTTAAATACTATTTCTGACAGTCTGCTCTTAAAATTTCACACTGGTTTCTTAAAGCCACAAAACGGTCATAATAATCTTGCCTACCACTAAATTTAAATTGTTTGTGGACCTGTTTTTTACATATAATTAGGTTAAGCAGCTCTGATGAGGACCAAGAGGGGAAGGTAGAGGTTTAATATTTCTTATGTGGAACAAAGTGTTAAGAAACAGTCCCTCTCAATTTATACTTGCTAAATAATTATTTGTTGAAATGAGGTTAAATGCTCGAATAAATGAACTTTGAAAAATAAGGCTATTATCGAGCACAAGTTAATTAAATCTAGCCCAAGTACTTTTACTTAAAATAGCATCTTCAGGGGCATTTCGTCAAAATATAAACTATCCGGCAAACGTAGAATGTGGAAACATTAATAATAACATAAAATTGTACAAAACACTACACTAAAACGTGGACAAACAGTTTAAAATTACTTTAAAGATTCTACGCTACATTCTTTGTCATCCCTTCTGACAAAGAATGTAAATTTTAAACTGTTTGTCCTCGATTTAGTGTAATGTTTTGTACAATTTTATGTTATTATTAATGTTTCCACATTCTACGCTTGCCGGATAGTTTATATTTTGAGGAAATGCCCCTGAAGATGCTATTTTAAGCGAAAGTACTTGGGCTAGATTTAATTAACTTGTGCTCGATAATAGCCTTATTTTTCAAAGTTTTAATAATTATTTATTGAAAAGTAGTCACCATTTTTAAAATCATAAAAGTATTCCTCGTAATTCATAACATCAAAATTTTCTTCACACACTAGTTCAAAACTGATAGCTGTGCGATTTAAATTATTCTCAAAAATTTTATCTACTGCTGGGATGACATTAATAGATTCCAAATTACTAAAAACCAGGCCCAATGGGACTCCTTTGCTGTTCAAAATATCATTCTTTTGAAAAAAGTTATAGAAACTAAAACCATTTGTTATAATACTTAAGGATTCATTTTTAGTGCCCCTAACTATTATTCCCAACTCATCATTGCCCCATTTAGCTTGTGGTAGGTTGTAATCACCTGCTAAGACAAACAAACTATCTGAAAAATTACTGTAAAAATATTCAACAGTTTCACAATGTCTTAAATAAGACTGAGAAGGTGATGGAGAAGATATATATACAAAGCCAATAACAAAATTTTGAATTTTGATTTAAAATGTTAGGTATAACTGATATATGTCAGAAACAACAAGAGGAACTACGATTTTTTGAGTAGAAAGGCTCTTTTTAGCTGTGATTAATACATCACCTCCACGTGTCTTTAGAGTATTTAACCCCACTTCACGATCATATCTATAAATTTCATACTCTGGAACTCCCACTTCAGCATCAGAATAATCTGAATTCAATTAAGTCTCTGCAATCATTATTATATCATAGCAGGAACAACTCAAAGATTGCTGGAAACTATGTATTTTTGTTCGCATGCCTTCAATGTTGAGATAGTAAGCACATACATTTGATTTTGATTTCAAGGAGTCATTTTTACTTATACCACGGTCTTATCTCCTTGATCTTGTTGAAAATGTTCAGATTGGCGCTTATTGCTAATAAAAATCTTTCTTAAAATGATGCCTTTATTCCAAATATCCGGCCTCGAAAAATCTACCTTGTCATCTGGATGAATGCTTATTTTGAAAGAGATATTTTCACCTTTCACTAGTAAGGGTTTAACCTTAAAATCCCTAATATTTGGACATTGCTTCTTAAAATGTTATTTAATAAAGGTGTGTTTAATACCCATTTTTATGCGACCAAGATAAAAATAAGCTTTATGAAAAGAACTAGCAAAATTTTCATATCCTTGGAAATTCGCTTTACCCAAAACAAAGTTTTGGTCATTTCTCCTGGCCTTTCTTCTCTGTACCACTGTAAATTCTTGGTCATTATCAGCAGCATGTTTGTTTCCAAAGTTTATTTTGTTTTTGTTTACGGTTTCTTCCTTTTCTCGATGTTTGCTTTGGCCTGAGGTTACAAATACCTTTTACAGCGTCTTTAATGTAATCCATTTGTAGGATTACACCTACACCTACTACCTTACTTATATTTCCTTACAATTTTATTCAATTTCTTTTAAGATATTCCTTTTATATTGTCACTCACATTTTCCTTTATTATTATTTTTTTTTATATTTTTTGTAGTACCAATTTTTTACGCAATTATTTATTATTTCTTTTCTTTTTTTGTAAAATGTTTAACCTTTTTAGTTTGTCTATGATTTTTCTTTCATTGATTTGATTACCTGCAAATGAGTATGTGAGTGATTTTAATTGATATTACTTATTCGAATTATATCTAATCATGCTAGTAAAATTTTCTTTTAAGTAATAATTGGAAATTAAGAACCAAATAAAAAAACTTATGATTTTGTCCCAACAAACACTATGACTATTTATCCCTAAAAGTTTTAACAAGAATTGGATAATACCATAAAGCCAATCCGAATATTATCACCTGTAATTAACTCGTGGATTACCTGGCTATGAGCAAAATGATTACAATAAAAGGTTTCTAAAGAAAACATTTGCATTATTTTAATCAATTTCGGTACCTCCCTTGAGGGATCGGACTTTTCGGAGAAACCCTTCTTAACTGCCATTATAAAATTGTTTGTGTAAGTTCTTAAAATATTACAAGGTTAAAGGTATTGGCAAGGTTAAATTAATAAAACAATTTTTGACCATGTAACCCAAGGATATTTCTAATTTTTTACAGTTATTTAAAATAACAAAAAAAAAATCAAATTTACCACTAAAGATTTAAGATATAAAGTTTGTTTTTATTTTGCAAAAACTGCAAAGTTCACTGAAGATATTGTCAAATAAATGTCAAAATCTAAATACATATATTTAAAACTCTCACAAAATATACTCAACTGTGTATATGTTGTTTTGTCAACTAAAGAAACAAATCGATCAACAAAAGTTATAGTGGTGTTATTAAAGTGGCTAACAGACCTGCTTTCAAGCCATATTCTCACACACAAACACATAAATCAAAATTAGTTAACTTACTGTATAAAATCTGAAAGTAATTTTATTTTAATTAGAGATACTTATCTCTAGTATCTAGCATATTTTCCTAGTTCTTGATATGCCCTTCTGTTCAATTGGAAATCGTTTTGTAGACATTTCTGTCTAGCTATACTTTTGCTATTTATTACTTGTTGGCAATCGTGGTCAAACCATTGCTCGTTTCTTTTGCTTGAGGTTTCTCCTAATGTTTCCTTTGACATATTTGTAATTGTCGTTTGGATGACGTTTTATTCTTCTTCAATGTTGTTTTGTACTCCTCTTTCATTTAATATTATTTTATTTTCTGCTGGTTCTTATTCTTCTTTTTCGGATTTTTAAACATACATGTGTTCCATTTCCTTTGTTTGGCACGTTTCTCTTTTCTTAACATTGATATTCTTTGTATTATCTTCGCTATAACCAAGAAATGGTCCGAATCGCAATTTGCCCCTCTATAAGTTCTAACATCCGTTACGGAGGTTGCCGACCACGGGTACACGTAAACTCATCATCAATTACCATAAATAACTTCATGCATAGTACAAACTCACGACCCCGAGAGATTGGTAAACTCATCACTGGTCTACCTGCACCCTATGGTAGGCATAGACCATAAACCCCTTGCAAACCCCTAAGATTTGGTAATTTGACAGAGTGAATCTGAAATTGATATATTAAATGCAAATGTAATTATAATTGGTTATAATTATAATTGGTTTTTATTTGGTAATTCCTCAAAATTCTATTGATATACCTACATATATATACCTAAAACTATACGCCTAGAAATTTTTTTTATTTGCCCTTATTCCTTTAACATGAGCTGCTCATTACGTTTTGAGCAAACGCGGACGAAAAATGATAGATATCAATAATTTCAAATTTCAATTGCGAAAGACTCTAAAATCTAATTGCTTTTGTGGACAATTATTGCAATAAGAAAAAGAAAATTAATATTTACAAAACTGTTAGATATAAACAAAGTATGTATATAAAATATGTATGTTACTTATGCATTATCCATTTTAGAAAGATATGAAGAGATGAAAGATTCGAAGTACCAGGATTGTAAAATCATTAGGTATAAATAACTAATTTCTGTGTAGAATGCAATTGTACTCTTATAATAAGTTTTGCAATATCAGCTGAAGACCCAAATATTTTTTTAACTTAACCATAAATGGATCATTTTTTATAATTCAATCAAGTAGTTTTTCACATGAAACGTAAAAACATGTAAATAACTTATTAAAATGTTAAAACTAAGAAAGACTATATTTAATGTAAGTCCAGTTTTCTGAAAATGGCCAGTCTGTGTTTATATTTATATAATTATTTTAGTTGCAGAAAACTGTACTGCGTCTTGGGACACAATCACGTAAGCGACCTTCGAAAACTAAACCGTCAAGTCATTAGCAACTCCTGCAAGATGAAAGCTCAATATAGGTTATCAAAAATCATTTACCAAAAGATTGCAACTTTTTCTTTCAAAAAACACATGACAACAACGGACATGTCTTGTATTCGGAGGAATATGAGCAATGATCGGTTTCCTTTTATGTCACCTATACATAAGACAATGGAAAAGCACATCAAGCCATCGAACAGTTGAATCTAAAGACGAACCACTCTAAATATTTTTGTGTTGGATAACGATTCGTAACAAAATATTATTATTTTTGTCATTCTTGAGAATTTACGATACTTGTGAAAGCAGAGGCATATTACTTGGATAGTACATTTCAATACGTTCCAAATTTTTTCTTGCAATTGTTTACCATACATAACTTATTAAATGGGCATTACTCAATTAATTCGTTGCTTCGAATAAGTTGGTGTCCATTAAGACTTGTGGCTGATTTCGTAATGCCGTTCGACCGTCCGTAAACCAAATTGGTTGTTTATTTCACTTGACTCAAAGTTGGCTTCTCAAAATCCAAAAACTTGGTTTTGTAACCACTTACAAGACTTACACCACTTATCTGGCTGGCCATTTTTAGACCAGAAGCAGCAAAGGAGATTCCTACAGGCAAAAGAGCACTCGGACGTCCCAGAATGCGATATAGAGATAACATCCAAGTAGATCGGAAAATAAACATTACATTTGACCCTTCTTCTTCTTAGAGTGCCGTCTCCCTACGGAGGTTGGCAATATAATGGCTATTTTTATTTTAGAACTTGCTGCTCTAAAGAAATCAATCGATCTGTATTGGTACCAATCACGTAGATTCTTTAACCATGAGTTCTGCCTTCGGCCAACAGATCTTCTTCCTTGAATCTTTCCCTGTATTATCAGTCTCAAAATTTCATATTTTGGTCCCTTAGGGATTTGACCCTAGGTTGATGGAAGACCAAACAAATTGGAAAAAAGTTGTACATTCAACCAAGACCCACCCAGGTTGTAGCGCTACGTGATGATGATGATGATTTTTGGACCCAGAAAGAGTCGGCGATTGTTTTGTCAACGATTTAATTAGGATATCCCTAACTTGCCTTCTTCTTCTTCTAATGCCATCTCCACTAATGAAGGTTGGCTATAACCATTGCAAATTCGCCTTTATCTTTTGCTTTTCTTAAGAGCGTATGTCTGTCTTTCGCCTTTAATGGTGATCAAAAATTCTCTGTCTCTTCCCATTCTGTGCAACACCATTTCGTTCGTAATATGATTGGTCCATGGTATCTTTAAAATTCTCTTGAAAAGCCACATCTCAAAAGCTTCCAGTTTTCTCAATAAGTCAACATTAACAGTCCAGATTAACAGTCCAGACTTCGACACCACAAAGAAGAGTAAAGTGGATGTAACTTTTAACATCCGATATCGGATTTGCAGATTGAGTCTTTGGTTACTCAGAAATCTCCTCATTTTCAAAAAGGCTGCTCTTGATTGCTTTATTCTTGAGCGAATTTTTGATTTCGGATTCAGATCTTCCGTAATCTAGACTCCTAAGTATTTCAGTTTGTCCACTTGCTAAATATTTTCATTTTTTATCTGGATCCTTGTAAGGACTTTGCCCTTCTTATTGGTAACCATGTTTTTTGTTTTCTTCATGTTCATTGTTAAACCAAACTGTTTTTCAGTATCATAAATTGTGTTTAGTAACGTCTGAAGGTCTGTCTCACTTTCAGCGATAATGACTGTATCGTCAGCATAAATTGCCTTCATTTATGAAAATGGCCGATTATATGTAACTACGTAAGTAATGACTCTTTTTCCACTAACTGTTTAGGCATCCTAATCTAGCCATGTGCATTTCACCACAAATCCATGCGAAACCTTTCATTCCCATTTTTTCAACCATTTTTACCATTCTAATCCCAATATCTTCACTTTTGTATCTACGCTTTAACAGTACTAAATAATGATGTGCATAAAACTGCAAAGTTTAGATGCACCTGTCCTGTTTTCACAGGATAATGTTTATTAAGCTTTAACCGTTTATAAAAGCCTGGATACTGTACTTAAGCAATTTGATTCATTCTGTCATAATAAATAAATAAATGCAACTGAATTTTCAGATCTCAAAACAGTTTAGATTGGCAGATACGTCGAATAGGCCACACCGTAAAATAATCGATTCTTCTTCTTCACGTGCCATCTCAGCTACGAAGGTTGACTATCATCATGGCAATTTTGACCCTGGAGGCTGCCGCTCGGAACAATTGTATGGAAGTGCAAGCAAACCACTCCCTGAGGTTTCTCAACCATGACATTCTTCTCCTACCTATGCTGCGCCTACCTTCAATCTCTCCTTGCATAATTAGTTGTAACAGTTGATATTTATTCCCACGTGTAATATGTTCCAGGTATTGTAGTTTCCTCATTTTAACACTCAATACGACCTCCTTTTGTTTGTTCATCCTGTCTAATACAACTTGTTTAGTTATCTTATCCTTCCAGGAGATTTTTAACATTCTTGGGTACGCCCACATCTCAAATGCCTCCAGCTTACCCATACATTGCTTATTTATATCGATTATATTATTTATATTTAGATTTATATTATTTATATTGTCGATATTAATATCTATTTTAAAATAATATTTGATTAAAATGACTTCTGAATTTAACAAATCACCCCATATACGAGAAGTGTAATAGGTAACTGGCAATCTTCTGCATTTAAAACAAGCACCTTATGGTAAAAATACTGGTGATCAGTTTACCTATCTGCGGTGATGAGTTGACCTATCTTTAAAGGATGGCGGTGATCAGTTTACTATATCTCGAAGGGTCTAATAATTTTATGGTAACCTATAAAATGATGAGTTCGTACACGTCCCCGATCGCTTAGATATTAATATGTAATCAATTTGCTTAAATTTATTAGTACCAGGTATCATCCAGGTTCCTTTATGAATATTTTTATGAGGGAAACACGTACTCACAACTCTTAGTTTGTTTGCCATTGAAAACTGTGCCACTCTTACACCGTTGTTGCTGGTAATATCATGTAAACTATACTCACCAAAGGATTCTGCATATACTGACTCTTTTCCCAGCTTCGCGTTTATATCACCCAGGACTATAACTGCATCTCTTTTCTGAGCGTTTTCTCATTCTACTTGTAGTTGGTCATATAATTGATCGGTTACTAGTTCATCTGCTGCTTTTGTTGGAGCATAGATATTAATAATTGTAATAATATGAAATTTTTCCCTTAGAAGTATTTTGCATATTCTTTCATTAACTGGAGTAAAACCCAATATTGCGACCTATAAAATCTGTAAGTAATTTTAATTTAATTAGAGATACTTACATCAAAACAAGTTCATATTGTCTATATTACTTGATGTCGTTAAACAACGAAAATGAATTATGTTAATACTCCAGGAGCGTCGCGGATCCAACGTTATTGAAATCTCATATCAACATCCTACATACTCTGCAGCATTAATGAACTCAACTCCAAAAATTCCTTTCCATGAAATAAGCTATTTTGTATAATGCTAGGAAAACGTAAAAACTTGAGGAATATCTATTTGCACTGATAGGTTTAAATGAAAAGATAAATTTGTACTGATGAATAAAGAAATTCCGGGAGGGAGTCAGATCAATAAAGCATCCGCATTGTCAGGATGTATGCGGGAGTAAAATTAGAATCTACAAGACTTGCATACGACCGATCATGACATATGGCATAGAAGTGCGCGAAGATACCAATAAAACGAAACAGATGTTAAGGGTTGCCAAAATGAAACCCTAAGAACAATAGTGGCAAAACGAGAAGAGACAGAGTCAGAAATACAAACGTTAGAGAGCATTGCAAAATTCAAGATAATGTAAGATGGGAAAGGCAGCGTAAAAGGATGTGATACAATCATGTAAGACGAATGGATGAGAATAGACTTCCAAAAATTGCCCTAGAAAACAACCCACCCGGTGCAAGACCTCTCAGAAGACCACCTAAAAGATGGAGGGATAGTTGGCAATATACCTCCCAGGAAATTAACCAGAGGCAGCTTCAGAATTAAACAGGATCTTTTTGGAGATCTTTTTGGATCTTTTTGAAGATCAAAAGACCTCCAAAAAGTAGAAAAAGAAGACTATACGACCAATACCTTATCTCGATAGCGACTCCTTCACAGAACCTTCTGCATAAGCTCACATTCAAGTCTATTCTACAGTGGAATTTAAACAAGGGTATCATCCCAATGGGATCAACAGTGACGAATTTGACATACTTACTGGAGTCAGACAGGGATGCGTGCTTTCTCCGTTTCTTTTTAACATAGCTCTAGACTATGTTCTCTCCAAACTAGACTCTGACACAAGAGGGATACAATGGACGTTAACCACACGCCTAAGCGATCTAGAATACGCCGACGATATCTGCCTGTTAGGGCAAAGGTTCCAAGATGTGGCTGACCAGTTGGAAACACTTTCCACTGAAGCCAATAAAATAGGTTTGAAAATCAATATTGGTAAAACCAAATCCTTGAGAATAAATGCAAGAAACAATACGCTATTCACCATTAATAACATGCAGATTGAAAATGTGGAAAACTTTACGTATCTTGGAAGTGTCATAACAGAAAGCGGAGGTACAGAAGACGATATTCGTATGAGGATACGAAAAGCGCAACAAGCTTTCAGCATGCTCAACCCTGTTTGGAGATCTGGAGACTACACTACGAGGACAAAGATCCGCATATTCCAGTCAAATGTCATGTCTGTATTACTTTACGGATGTGAAACCTGGAAAGCGACAAAAACCCTTACAGACAAACTGCAGGTCTTTGTTAATAAATGTCTACGAAGAATTGTTCGTATTTTCTGGCCTAACATCATCAGAAACGAAGATTTACTACACCTGACCAAACAAAAGAGGGTAGTAAATGAAATAAAGTCCAGAAAGTGGGGCTGGATCGGTCACACACTCCGAAAAAATAACTCCAGTATTGCAAAGACTGCCCTAGAGTGGAATCCCCAAGGAAAACGAAAAAAAGGTCGCCCAGTACAAACTTGGAGAAGATCCATCATGGACGAGATAAGAAAACAAGGAAAGTCTTGGAATGAGGTGAAGGCCTTAGCGCAAAATAGAACCCGATGGCGCGTTTTCACTGAAGCTCTATGCTCCATTTAGGAGTTCAAGAACCTTATATATATATATATATATATATATATATATATATATATATATATATATATATATATATATATATATATAGATATATATATATATATATATATATATATAGATATATATATATATATATATATATATATATATATAATATATATATATATATATATATATATCATACCCGTTTAAAAATGTTACAGTTAATAATTGCTTAAGGTTCTCCTTCTATAATTTGTCTATAAGAAACTCATTTCAGAAACAACAAAGTCCATAATTTAAGATATTATAAAGTTTATCCAAAATTGGGTAAAATCAAGAACGTGCTATTCAATGCTATATAAGTTCCACATTATATACACATGTTTTTAGTGGTGCAGTTTCAATTTTAATAGAGAACTTCTATATCGCAGTATTCCTCTGATAAGAAATCTAGAAGAAATTGTTTTTTTTTTAATTCGTTTATGAAAGGTTCAAAAATTTGTTCAACCATAAGAATGCTGTTGTCTACAAGATTGACGCAACGTATGCAAATTTTGAAAATCAATCCATCAACAAATCGTTGGTTGTACCATTAAATTTCCCAGATTTTTTAAAAATATTCTTTTGTGAAACCAGTTTTGGGAGTGAAAATCGAATAGTTAAATTTTAGTTATTTAAAAAATTGATTTTAATTACAATTAATGGCGGTTTAATACAACATAAACATAATATTTCAGAACCTTTTTATATTCGAACTAGTATTGTATTTATTAATATTAATTTGAATTTGAATAAAATTTTAGACAATAGTGTATACGATTTTTTTATAGCATAAAAGAGAAGATAACAAAAGAAAGCTAGGTCTTGACACTACAGAAATTACACAAAAGTCAAAATATTTCATCCCCGATATCTATAAGCGTACATAAAAGTCCTGAAATCGAAAAAAAGACATCAAACGTGAAGAGATTAATCATCAGAAACATTTACAGTTGAATACCTGTCCACACATTCTAAATATTTGCAGAAAAGGCCTTGCCTGTTGCTTTTTCCTCCAGCCACACTCAATTGTCCTTTTTCCAGAGATGACTTGATATATTGCACTCTTTTAAATCGCCGCTTTGTGTTTTTCCTTTTCTCGTCCTTCACCATTCAGAATATTCTGCGATTTGGCCAATGCGGTGTGTTCTTTGGGGATTAGCGGAGGGAATTTCATTGGGAATTGTTACGTATCATCGTTTTTCGTATATTTTTTTTTGTGTGAAGGAGGAAGTGTGCATTTGTCGAAATGATGTATAGTATTTTCAAGAAGTTTATGATTTTTATAAAATACACATCCAATAAAACAATGTATGAACAACAATTATACATAGATTACACAATATTATATATCCACAAATAGAAGACATTTGTCAAGAAATATTTAGATAAAAATGTAAATAAGGAAAAGATTAAATAAAAAAGAGCCTTAAACATGGAATTGTATAAAATTTGTTACGAATGTAACATATATTCGTAAACTTACACTGCACCATAAAACACTAAGAAACGATATTTGAAAGAAGAGATTCTAATGTAAAATACAATAAATTTAAAAATAAATATCGTAATTAGAAGAGCCCATAAACTCCATTTATATGGTACATAAACTTGGTAGTTTAGTCACCACGCTGAAAGATGAGACATAATACGTTGGTCAATTAATACAGGGTCTAACCATGAGATGGCGACGCTAATGAATTCTTCTTATTCTTATTATTATTTTTTTGGGCTATGTCGTAGACAATTTACCCAGTTTACTTAGGGTGTACACACTTTTTGTCTTGCTTCAGCAATCAGTGTCCACCTACACTTATATTCTTCCTTTGTTTGTTTTGGATTATTCTACATGTATACTTGTGTTGGTTTTTTTTCTTTATATTCTTCACAGGCTAAAATTTTAGTAAGTCTACCTCAGTATGGCTCTTACCATATTCTAGTAGATAGAAATAGAGTTTCTATTAAGGCCTTCTGCAAATTTCCCAAAATTATTCTTCCTTTTTTCTTTAAGAAATCTTCTAGCTATAGCACATTTGTTTTTTACTATTAAATAATTTTATAAGTTGGGTGTTGATTGGAATTGCTTTGTTGCCTTAATTCTGTCTTTAATGACTTCAGCGCAAGATTCGTCCCACCATGGAATATTATACTGTTTATTGACATTTGATTTGTACAATGGGATGGACAACTGTGCAGCTTCATTCATTAAGTCCGCAAATTATTGGTAGTTCTCACCTAGAAATGATGTAAATGATGACTCTAATACTGAGGTATATTGGTCCCAATTAGCTTTTTTGAAGTTTCTGTTATTCCTTGGTGGCATGTGGATGGTAATGTTTTGGACACCAATTTTGCACATTGTGGGTAGACATTCACTAAATCCTAAGTCAGGAATTATTTGCTATGATGATCTGGTAGCAATATCCTTAGATGTTATTGTTAGGTCCATTGCTGATGATTTTTTTTCTGGTGGTGCTATTCTGTTATATGACCCATCATTTAAAAAAACTAGTTCAAGCTTGACTAATGTTTGGAAGATGTCTCTCCCATTGAAATTATTACAGGGGCTACTCCAAGCCTCATGATTGGCGTTCAAATCTCCCATTATCATTACTGGTTTGTTGATTTACTGAATCAGTTTTATCCATGTTTGTTTATATATGGTATTTGCATTAGGGACATAGGCATTAAGTAGATTAATTTGCAATTTAGGTAGGAAGATTGCTTGGAGTTGAGAGTTGTTATTAAATTTATTATTTAAAGATATTTCATAAAATTCTACTTCATTCCGAATAAGGATGGCTATACCACCATACGAATCATCTCTATCATTTCTAATTACTTGATAGTCCTTGCATCTGATTATTTGGTTATTAAAAAAATTAATGGGAAAAACCCCGTACTTGTCAGTTGAAACGACGACACAGACCAAAATCAATACCACGTGCAAGTATTCGAGCTTAAGAGACATGTAGTCCCTAAAGTAAATTTTAATTTAAAACCAATTCCATTGTCATCGACCTAGACTCTCAACATTATTAAATGTAAAATGTGATAAATTTTTAAACCAACACATGGAAGTCTTATAGACACCATATTGTTAGCACCAAATACCAAAGGCACTGAAGATGATCTGTATAGATTGAAAACGTTCTGCCGTAATTTTAAATGTTGACGACACTTTTAAAAAGTTTTTAAGTACTTGTATGTTTTTATACCAAAATACACAATTGTGAAGTGTTTTAACTTCTGTGTTTTTTATTTGGTTATTATT
Source organism: Diabrotica balteata (assembly GCA_918026665.1). Lineage (NCBI taxonomy): Eukaryota > Metazoa > Arthropoda > Insecta > Coleoptera > Chrysomelidae > Diabrotica > Diabrotica balteata. The sequence continues at coordinate 40,893,125 of OU898279.1, read as the reverse complement.
TAACCATGTTTCATTCAGCAATAATATGTCAGGATTGCATTCTTTTATAATTATTTTCAAGTTATCCACATTAGCATTATATGATCTCATATTCCATTCTATTATAGTCAAAGGAGTGAAAGCTTTATTTTTTTAGTTTGGGCTTAGTATTCTGAAGCATCAGATACTGTCCCATCTTTCGATAAATCATAGGTTATGTTATTTGTTGAGTTGCTTTTAATTGTTTGATATTGTGATACATTAGATGAGTTAGGGTATAAGCTTCTTAGCAACTTGTTTACAAAAGATAGTACCATCTCTTTTGTTGCGGTGGTAATAATGACATTGCATGAGAGATTCCATGTTCAGTTTCTTTGTTTGTACTGTAACCTTTTGATGATGATGGCATTGATTGAGAGTTTGTTGCCCAGTTCAATGTTCCCTCCGGATTAATTAGTTGAACACTGTGTTGTTTTTTGTCATATCCTGTCATGTTTGGTTTCCTTCTTTTGGTGGGTTGAGATTTGACGATTTGGTTATATTTTGGTATATTTGTGACATTTTTATGGCTTCTATTCTTCTTTCTGTGATATCTATGGTATTATTAGGTCTAGATTCTTTATGCAAGATAGGAAAATTCTCTTTGTTCACAGAGTACTCTCTGTTTTCATTTTTTGGTATTTGCATGTTTGCATTATAATATGAGATGTTAGAGAAAGACAATGCATGTCATTCAGACTATTATTATCCGAGTTACAGTGGTTGAACTGACACTACTTTTTTATAAATAATGGATTCATAGCAATTTCGTTGTGATGATTTATCACCATTATTTGATAGGAAACAATCCCGTTTAAACTGATTAATCGCTCAAAAAGTATTACTGGGACTCTTTATCGATTACAATGATTAAATGATGGTTTGCTAAATTCAAACGCGGCCGTACCGACATCAATGATGCTGAGCACTCCGGAAGGCCAAATGATGCTGTTTTTCCCGAAAACAAAAGTCAAAAAGGGATTTTACAATCCAGTAAATTACCCAAAATACCTGAAAAAAAAGTTGGGAAAATTATGTAAAACCCCCCGAATAACAATTGAGAAACTGGTTTTTCGCATAAACGATGGTTGTATTTGCTTTTTTGTGGCCTAAAAGGATTCTTTTTCATATAAAAAAAGAGGTTAAATCGTAAATCGTATAGAGGTAAAAACGTTTTCGGAATAATAATTCCATCATCAGGTTTAAAATGCAGGTTAACATGCCTGAGCTACCAAAATATTAGGGTAAAAACCCTTTAAAATAAGTAAGGTTAACAAAGATTGCACATATTGTTGTTAATAATATTTGTTGTTTAATATTTAATTATATTTTACTTCTGGTAACATACACCCATGCCTTACCAGCTTCGGGAGAGTAAACCTCTTTAAACTGACTTCAGCCGGTAACTCCAGCTTACCAGGAGTTACTCCAGGAGTTACCAGCTGAAGTCCGTTTGAAGAGGTTTACTCTCCGGACGCTGGAACTCACGTAAGGCATGGGTGTATGTTACCAGAAGTAAAATATAATTAAATATTAAACATCAAATATTATTAACAACAATATGTACAATCTTTGTTAACCTTACTTATTTTAAAGGATTTTTACCCTAATATTTTGGTAGCTTAGGCATGTTAACCTGCATTTTTAACCTGATGATGGAATTATTGTTACTAATACGTTCGTGTTAATTTGATGTAGCCCTTTTAAGGGTTTTTTAAATATACCCATTTACAAAGATTTAACCTCTTTTTTGTGATACGTGGTATACAGCCAGCTGCAGGAATTATTTTCCTTGTGGATTTTCTTTTTCATATATTTTTTAAATGAATTGGAGACGTATTGAATCAGATTATATCGATTTCAAAAAATTTTATTTACAAAAACTTTGAAAAACACATAGTCTTTGTAGGTTTAAAAGTATTTCATCCAATTGTTGAATGTCTTATAGGACTCAGTCACTTTAAATTATATATAATCTATCAAAAACCTTGGTTTGATCTATTTTGAAGTGTATACAATTGACAAGATCCTTAAAAAATCACTACAAAACTCTCTTTAGAGAGTTATGATGTTATGATGTTAGAGAGTTAGAGATGCGTCACATTAAAGTGACAAAAGTCACTTTAGTGTGACGCATCTGACGGAAAAATCTGGAAAAAGTAAGAAATATTCATTTTGATTAAGTGCACAAAATAGAAAAACTAGACCTGTAACCATATCCAAGAATAAATTTGCTCGAAAAAAAAGCAGTTTTAGGTTATGTAAATTCAATCTATAGATCTAAAAAAAATAAACAAATTTTGTAAGAGCCCACTCTGCGTGTAAATTTTTCTAAATTTTTAAGTTGATTGCTCCTTGTTGACTCCTAATAATACATTTCACAATTTTATTGTTGATTTTAATGTTCAAACTGTGTTATAAGTGATTTGAGTATATATATATATATATATATATATATATATATATATATATATATATATATATATATATATATATATATATATATATTATATATATATATATATATATATATATATATATATATATATATATATATTATATATATATATTATATATATATATATATATATATATATATATATATATATATATATATATATATATAAGCGAGGTTCCTACAGCCTCTGCCGCTTCTCGCATTTCATTCATCTTCTTCCATCCATTCGTCTTCTTTTATGACTCTATCTCTCATTAGGTGTCGTACATTTTCTTCCCAGGCAACTGATGGTCTTCCGCTTCTTCTTGTTTGTTATGGTATGTAATTTAAAGCTTTTTTTAGCCGTCCATCTTCATTCATTCGCTTTACATGACTATACCACACTAGTTGTCTCATTTCAATTCTGTCTATACTGGAATATACAGTATTTGTCCTCCTTCTAATATCTTCATACCTGATATGATCTTTTTTGGATACACCACACGCTCTTCTTAGAAATTCCATTTCTATTACTTCTATTCTTTTTCTATCTTTTTTCGTGATCTGCCAAACTTCTGCCCCAAAAGTCGTAATACAGTATTGTACGAATAAATGGAATCACTGTAAATTTTTTTTTTATTTTTTCAATATTCACAGTTGGCAACACTACCTACACAGTGGACAGCTGACCAAGCATTGAAAACATAACCTTACTATGTGTTGGTGTTTTTGAGTCTGTTTTAGGTCATTTCTTACCAAGCTTGTATTGTTTTGGGGGTTTTTGTACTATTTTGTGTTGTTTTTGGTTTTATTCCAACATGGATATTACACCTAGGAAGCGTGAAAAGATTGCCACGTTGAGTGAACACACTAGTATGTCACAAAGAGAGATTGCTAGAACGTGTGGAGTGAGTCAGGGGGTAGTAAGCAAAATTTTGAAGCGTAAACGAGAAACAGGATCAGTGGATGTGAAAAGGTTAGAAAAATGTGAAAGAAAGAGAAAAACAGCACCGGCAGATGATAGATTTTTACTTCGAAAGAGCAAATTGGACCCAAGAAAATCAAGCCAAGATCTACAACAAGATCTAGCAGCATCAGCTATAGTGATTCATGACTTAACTGTTCGTAGAAGAATTTTGGAGAATGGTAGAAGGGCAATTCGTCCACAGAAAAAACAGCTTCTGACTGAACGAATGAAGAAACAAAGGATACTGTGGGCCAAAAAATACTCTAATTGGACTGTAGGTGACTGGAAAAAAGTCCTATTTACAGATGAAACCCACTTTATAGTTCAGGGGCAGCGGTCGAAATTCGTCAGGAAGTCTGACAATGAACAGCTTACACTATCTCATATTGATCAAACCGTAAAACATCCAGTCAAGAAAATGTTTTGGGAATTTTTTTCATACATGGGGGTTGGATCTTTGGTGCCAATTGAAGGCATGATGAACAGCCAAAAATACAAATCCATGTTGGAAAAGTAGTTGGACAAACAACTCGAAAAATGTCAACCCCAAGGAGGAGCGATTCTTCAACAGGACTTTGCTCCCTGTCACAAATCAAAGGAAATGATGGCATTTTTCAAAAATAAGAAGATTAATGTTTTAGACTGGCCCGGTAATTCGCCCGACCTCAACCCCATTAAAAATTTATGGGCCATTTGCAAAGCTAGACTGCGAAAAATCGACTGTACTACTAAAACAAAAATGATAGAAGCGGCCATTCAGGTTTGGTATCGAGATGAAAGGATATCTGACAACTGTCAGAAACTTATAGAATCTATGCCAAAACGGATAAAAGCAGTAATGGCTGTCAAAGGGGGACATATTTCCTACTGAATGATATAAGTTTACCTTTATAGTTTTGTCAAAATATAATTTGTTACTAAATAAACTGTTTTTTCATTAAAACAGCCTATAATTCCATTAATTCGCTCAATACTGTAGGCTCTACCAAGGTTCGATAGATTGTCAATTTTGTTTCTTGTCTAATATCTTTAGACCATAGTAGAGAGTTCAGAATGGTAACCGCTTTTTTCTTTGCTGCGTCCTGTTTTCGATGTCTCTTTTGGTAGTGCCAAATTGATTTGAGTAAATTAATTCTTTAATGTAGTGACTCTTGTTCCACAAATACCAACGGCAGAGTTAATTTTTATGTTAGCTCATTTTTCGGGAGATACTTAGCTAAAGAAGTTATAAAAATACATAAAATGGTTCACAAACAGCCAAATAAAGGTAATTTTATATAAACTTGTTTGAGTTTTATTACATTCTTAAAAAGCAGCTCCCCTATAGGTTAAAAATGTAACCAATAAACAAATGGTCACGAAAAATATGGATCTTCAATAAGGAAATTAGAAGACCAAAAAAACAACGGTAAAATAATAGTTAAGTTACCGATCCCATTTTTTCATAGTTTAATTGTTTTGTGTTTTCTAAAGAATCGTTATTTACAGTTCTTATGTTTTTTTTTGAAAGAACTTACATCAAACAGTTCCAAACCTGTCCAATATAAATCACACTTCCTTCGTTCGATTCCATTAACTGTTTAAAACGAATACATTTTGATTAATCGTTATTTTTAACAATGACTCATCTGGTTAACACATCATTATACCGTAATCGTTTACGACGCCACTGCAACCTGGCACTCTTCAATCAGTAGCCAGAAGAAGTAACAGCAGTGGTAAGCAGAAGTAAAGCCAGTAGTTCACAGCTGTTGCCAGAGCAAGTCTCTTTCGGATCTACACACTCCCATTGTTGGCTCAAAGTTTTCTATATGTTTAGTGTGTGCCAGTGACTAGGAGAACAGTGACGGACTTCGCGATATTTGCTGCTCATCAACTAATGATATTAACAACAAATTTTAGTTAAACATGTGTTTCTTTTGACGTTGGTTTCCACTTCCAAATTTTAAATACGTACTTTAGGATGGATTTTCGAAGTAAACATATAAACTTCAAAATAAAAGTACTTTTGAGTATACGCAGTTGTATTTTTGGCATGTGTCTTGTAATAGGCCATGTTTATTGCTGGATAAGCCTTAAATATTAATAGAAATATTAGTAAATTTTGAACCTTAAAAGGACTTTTGGTTGGAAGCCATTCAACAAGGTTTAATGAAGTTGAA